>CAJUYH010000946.1:11706-39902 GCA_910591685.1 Galerucella tenella | reverse complement strand
TCATGTACAGAGTCAGGTTAATCTGCAAAATTATTAGACCAACTTATTATTTTGCAAATGTTTCCTCATCGTGTGGGCTATCCGGGTAATAATTTAATGAATTAATTAAGTGGAACTCGGAAAAAAAAAATAAATAATAATAAGGAAAAAAAAAAAGGAACACTCGATCGCCATTCTAACGCCATGTCGTAATTCCTTTTTTTTTTTACACTGCATCGACGAATGTGATCGTTTCATCCCTTAGTCCGAATAAAAAACGTGCGCATGTATAATATTCAGGATAATGATTATGCAATACTATTAATGGCAGTGTTTGGCTTAATCCTATAAGTTTTTGCTCACCATATCAACATGTCATATTTAATATAGCCTTTACCCAACGATATATACTTTCACGTCGTATTTTTCAACGCTGCGAGATAAATTTTGTACTTTTTATATGTATGGGCAAACATACGATAACTCGAATGTTGTTTTCATTAACGTCTTAGGATTTGGCCACACTTCACAAAACTGCCTGGAAAAAAAAATAATAACACATATATAACACCAATCATATATATATTTTCAAATGAAATGGCCATTGTCATTCATAGCCCACCCATGAATTGCTTTGATTTCGAATTATGATTTTGTTTTCATTATTATTCTTTTAATTTGTTTTTCGTGACTACAGCATTAATGCAATAATTGCTGTTATATTTTTTTACGGGCAATTTTCGCGACCGATCATTAGGCAATAAAGAAGGCCTAGCATTTTTGTTTATTATTTACGAGTGCATAACGTATACCGCTACATGGATACGTGTACGATTTATGCTTTTAAATCCGAGATACACCGTATGAGTGTTAAATTTAAATGTGAATATATATATTTGACATTAGTCATAATCGAGTAATCATATCTTTGAGTTAAAAATAATCGAAACATGAATTAAATTATAGTTTTATAATAGATCTGGGAATTTCCGCATAAATTTCTCCTGTACAAGTGTGTTTATAAGTACTTGAAAATGCGTGAGATGAAAAAGAAATAAATAATGAAAAGATATTGAAACTTAGAAC
This sequence comes from Galerucella tenella, assembly GCA_910591685.1. NCBI lineage: Eukaryota > Metazoa > Arthropoda > Insecta > Coleoptera > Chrysomelidae > Galerucella > Galerucella tenella. The sequence continues at coordinate 38,837 of CAJUYH010000946.1, read as the reverse complement.
TATTCGCTTGTATCTTTGGCGTAAAGCTATATGAGATTTGAATATTAAACTACTGACAGTTGTGTCTTCAGACGATTGTATGTTGTTTTAATCTGAATGAAGCATTGTATTAATATTATAATAACTATTATTACTTTTTATTTATTATTATTTTTGTTTTTTGTTTTTTTTTTTTTTTTTTTTGATTGATATGAATTTTTATTTACGCACAGTATCCATCTAATAATAATAGATGCAAGTACGGCGAATAAATTGTTGGTCTAGACTATTGATTTGAAAGGTGCGTTTGATCAATAAAGTGTGAATTTTTTTTTAAGATATGCAATACGTAAAAGTGATAAAATGTATATGAACAAAATCGGCTCATTTTTTTTATATCTCTTAAAAAGCTTTCCTTTTCTTTGTATACAGTTTTACCTTGACTTTATCATGTAATTATTGCGATTACTATATTATTATTATTATTATTATTGCGTTTATGTTACAGTTCATTGATAACAATATATCATATTAATCGAATGTGCAGGTTTATTTTCGTTAACCTTGAAAAAGAAAAAGCGATAATAAATAACTATCGACAGATATTCTATCAAAATGCTTGACCACGAAACAATTGAAAATCATTACAATTTCCTCTTTGTTTCACTTATTTCTTCGTATTAATCAAATACCACATCCAATTGCTGTTCTGGCAAAGGGGTACAGCATATGGCATTTAGTTACACGGCAAGTGTATATATATATATATCCCCATAACCTCATCATATGCTATAGATGAGACTATTGGATGGCCTAAGTAATGTGGGCACCAAAAACATTCATTTAAAATTTCATATACGGTATGTATAAACCATAAAGTATATAACCTTATCACCATAAAAACGTGATAGTTTTCCCCATACCAAAATGTACAGCATCATACAGATATAAAAAAAAATCGATAAAAGTGTATATTCATATATGTTATAATATATTGGAATTGCAAGCTTGTATAAAATATAAATTACTGCTTTTCACGGGATAACAGTATATTATTCAATTTTCGTCTAAACAAATGATCTTTATTAAAAAAATAGCTTATTCTAAAAATTATTATAAAATATTTATTATTTAAATTAATGTTTGACTAACAAACAAGTCTATATGATATATATCTTCCAGCTGTTTCTGACGGTCGAATAATTTTAACAACTTGGCCACGTTTCAATCCAAAATAACGTGCAACAGGATCTCCAGCTTGAATTCGCATCAGTTGATTTTCTTTTAACTTATAGCGCATCAATAACTCCTCTTTCTCGTCAGGCGTTAGAACAATGTGCTCCGGTACAAGTTCATGCTCAGTGATGTTAATCAGCAATTCTGATTCAAGAAATTGTTCTAGGATATATTTAGGCGCCATGTCTACTAATGATTGTTTAGCAGAAGGTGTCATTCCTTGTTGCACAACAATAATTGCACTATAATCAAACAATATACTTTTTTTAATACTATAATTCATCGAAGCTTCACTCAATTAAATATTTTTGACAACTTACCGGTGAATTTTCTCTTCCTGCATACGTTGACAATATGTTTTAATAGTTTTAATTCCAATTTTCGGCTCATCAGGAAAAAAGACAAATAATTGATCTGTCGGGTCATCATTGTGTGCCACCAATACAATTAGGTCACTTCTTGATGGTCTTTTTTCACTGGGTTTATCACCAAACTGCTCTTTAAATTGTTCTAACGTTTGATCCAATTCATCTTGAGTAACAAGATAACCTCTATCGTGACATAATTGCATTACAGTTTTACGAATCCTCCACAATTTATACGTTTCAGCTTCGTCGTCCATGATACACAGCTAGTCGTGTAGAGTATTCAAGAGGTTGATTTGTGATATTTTTTTACACGAAAGATAAAGATTTGTTTTTTTTCTCAAGCTATCACTCGTCGGTACGCTGTATATATATTTATGTATATATATATTTATGATGAGGATGGTGGTTACATCGAATGTAGCACCAATAGTGGCAGTATTCAAAGACAATAAGAATGTGTCCACATTATTTTCGAATGTCGACTATATTGTAAACATTTTGAGATGGAATCTCTTTTATAGATGGAATTTCTCTATAATGGCTATCATCAGGAAGGTCATATGATTACAGTACATTCTTTTATATGTTCATCTAATATTAAAGTTGCCACAGTAAAACATATTTGCACATATATTTTGAATTATGATTGCGCGCGCATTAACCGAGTTAACTTTTTTTTTTCCATGCAAACATCTTTTATGTATTTCATGAAAACTAACACAAAAATCATATCGATATTTGTAAACGACAAGTGTGAAGCCTAAAAAAAAAAGAAGAAAAAAATGTTTGCGTCCTCGTGTCTGGATGAGATGAAAAAAGTAAGCTGTGTGGGTTAGACACTGATACAGGTGTTTTTGGGTGTATTGCAAAAGGTATATAATGCGAATTGCGTGTAGGTGGTGGAAATCACGACAGACGATGGCATCAAAATGGATCGATAAAGCGCACTGTAGCCTGGAAAGAATCGTTCGGCGAAGGCAGAGTGGGTGGTAGTGGTTGATGATAACGTTGTGTATAACATAAAGAGGATAGCATAATATTTAGGTTTACGCATAAATTTATCTCTTTCATTTAGCCGCTTTAATATTGGCGGTTTACAATGTAGTTATGCCGAAAAAAAATTTAAAGCATGTGAAGACAATTGGGCGAGCAAAAAGAACGCGTGGAGGCGATTCTTCGAATTTAGAAACAGTCGTTGCGCATTTTCAAAGTATTCATATTGGTGTGAAGAATGCTAAGCGATGGTTATCATTGAAAAAACATTTGGGATTTACATCTGATGACGATTTGGCAGTTCATCTGCTCGATCTTGCTGAAAATAATGCTCGGTATGTTATTGCAATTTTTTATTTATTTTGTCATGTGGCCTTACTATTTTCCTTTTTCTTCACAATAACCCAATTATTGTACACTACATGGAAATTCCTGTCACTGCCCGGGGGTTTCCCCGTCACTGTCAATTGTCGTCATGTTGTCAAAAATATCGCGATAAATATTCGCGCGAAATTCAAATATACATTGTATTTTCATTTTGTTTTAGGCAAAATGAAAAGTGGAGTATCGGGGAGAGACAAAAAGAGAATCGGGACGGAGAGAAGCATTTTCAAGTGGCTCTCAGTCAACAGAGCTCGGGCTCACGACGTAGTCCAAGAAAGCAAATACATTCATTGCTTGATGCGGAGGCACCAATCGATGCTGCAACACAGGCACAAAAATGTAAAACACTCGAAATGAATATTGCAACTCAACAAAATGGAAAACACAAATCTAAACACCACAGAAGTAAAACTAAACATCATAAAGATAAACGTAAAAAAAAAAAGCATACGAAAACTGCTGAGACGGATAGTGTAACTGTAAATATTGACAATGATGTAACAATTAGTTTGGAGCCAGATAAAATCACTAAGGAGAAAACAATATCATCCAATGATACTTTAGTTGATGATAATATTGTTGGAGAATTAAAATTAGCCGTTGAATTAACAAATATTCGTGGAGCAAGAGATGAATCTGTTATTCAAAAGACTGAGAAAATAGATAATAGAGTATTAGTGAATAATTTAGATAGTGAAAAAAATACAAATGACGAAAAAGAATTAATTAATAATGAAAATTCAAGTGTTCAAGAAAATTATTCAGACTTGATGAAAAATTTGTCGTCACCTTGTTCAGTTGTAAAACATGTTATTAGCAATACAGTATTTGAGATAACTAATGACGATACTGTTCACGATAAGTTACAAATGGCAAATAATTCAGAATTACACAAAGATGAGGAACAAAAAATTATTGATGATCGCAACCATGACATCACAATTGATATAGATAAAAGTAAATTATTGAGCGATTTGAAAATAAAGGATGACTCTGATGAAAGAAAAAATAAAAAGAAGAGAAAACATTTAAAACATGAGACAGAAAATACGAAAAAAAACGATACAACATCCGATCCAATTGTCAATGAACCAATACATAAGCATCGTAAAAAAAAGCACAAACACACAAATGAGCATAAAATTAAAAAGAATCATGATGTACGAAAAGCTCCGCAAGATGGGATGGTCCCAACAGAAATGCGTGAATTGCAGACGGAAGTGACTGAAGCAACAATTTCACCACCATCAAATTTATCTTCAATTGATTTGGACAATGATGAAAATCCATTGGAGCCTCAAAGACTGGCAATAAAGATAAAATTGTGTCAAGATTGTAATGATCGTCATATTCAAGGCGCTTGTCCTTTCATCTCTACTGCCTACGAAATATCTGATGTTCTCTCGTATGACGACTGGTTAAATAGACATCGGGATAATGAAGATCTCATAAAAGCTATTGCAATTGAAGATCCCATGGCGGATGGTTACGGTAAAATAATTGAAGATAGTTTCGAATCGGATGATGATTCTGCATCTGATCAGTATAAATCAAAAATGAAAGTTCAATGTGAAGAGAAACGTTTGCAAGTCGACAATGACCGACCGCTATATGCACGCGCATCTCTGCCCAAATGTTTGCAATTAAAAATGACAAATACTGAGCACGGTCTTGGTATATATGCGAAAGATACTGTGCCAATGTATGCAAAATTCGGTCCACTTGTTGGTACAGCGGTAAAGGAAATGGACATTCCAGATGATTTCCCAATGCGACACATTTGGGAAATAGAAAATGAGAGTAAAACATCATATATTAGTACAACAAATCCATTGAAAAGTAATTGGGTCCGTTATATGCGACCAGCTGAAACTAAAGAGGAACGTAACGTTTCTGTAATAACGAGAAATGGTGAATTGTATTTCGTTACAACACAAAGTATTGCGTCAGGCAGTGAGCTGACATATTGGGCCGATTCATCGTCATTTACCTGGACGCGAAAAAATAAAACAGACAAAACAAATTGCGGCGGTTGTAATTTAACATTTACTCATGCAATATATTATCGTCTCCATTGTTGTATCTTCCACGACACTAATTATAGTCTTACAATTAGAAAATATCATTGTAAAGTTTGTGGTGCTGCGGTATTGGGTAAAGACAATATAATGAAACATGCGGCGGAATTACACGCGGGACGTGGTGCGTATCAGTGTCAATATTGTAGGAAATTTTTCTTGCGTTTGAATTATTTGGAAATGCATCGGACATACGGTTGTGCACAAAATCCTCAACGATCGCGGCCATTGTGCGATTTTTGCGGTCGTAAATTTTGTCAGCCACAAAAATTGAAAGTACACATCAAGCGGATGCATAGCGGTATGTATTTGAAATAATATTTTTCTTTGTTTCATTGGCATCACAATAAATTACTCTAAATTATTTTGATGTGGATCATTGCAGATATGTCTGAAGTACTTCGAGAATTCCAATGTAAATTATGCTTGAAACTTCTCGGCTCACGTGCTGCGCTTCAACGTCACATGAAGGAAGTGCACCATAAGGATGTGGTTGCTGCAGCGACTTGTGATCGATGTGGAAAAATGTTTCAGAATAAGAGTAATTTGAAAATTCATATGTTAACACACAGTGGAGTGAAACCATTCAAGTAAGCAAATTTCAATAATATGTTCGTTATTAGTAGCATTTGAATGGGAAAAATTATTGGCTGGTTTTTTTTTTATCTCATTGTAGATGTAAAGAGAGTGGTTGCAACGCGGCATTTACAACAAAACAGTGTTTACAATTTCATTATAAAAAAGTTCACGGTCTCTCTGAAGAAATGATGCCAAAAATTGAACGATCAGTAGCTTATACATTCGATGCATACAGCGGTGGAATATTGGAGGATAATGAGAGCAGCAAAACGCCTCGATCAAGTGTTCAAGATTGCCAGGTACCAACAAAATTATTTCAAAATATTATTCAATGTAGAAAAAGAAAATTTCTAATATAATTAATATTGTTTTTAGGACGATGGCAGTGGTATGACATTATTGGACGATTGTAGTTCCGAAAATAATTTAAAAATCAATACTCTTGACGAATCCCTTCAAACATCAACACAAATTCAGTCGCAATCTGATTTAGATCAGTTAAATGATGCTCTGTGTCACGAGTCACCAAGAGATTCATCACTTCATCAAGAAATATCTCACGTTAATGTAACATTAGATTCATCACTGACCAATTTACGTCAGGATCATGATTTATGTGCACCATCACGGATGCAAAGCAAAGGTAGCAAAAAATGGATGGGTGAATTCATCCCTCCATCAATCACAAAAATCACTGAACATTCACATTCAGTCAACATAACGTCCAATGATGTTTACGAATTCGAAGAAAGTATTAAAAAGAATGATGTTCGATCATCACCACTTGCAACTGCATCCACATTAATGGAAGAAAGTAAATTGGCAATGAGTGTTTATCGCAGAACAGAAAGTACAAATGCAAGTTTGTTGGTTGAAGCTGCATTAGACGCTGCCGAGCGAGACATTGGCGCGGTTTCAAGTCCAATGCTCGATGATAATGACCGAGACGGTAATATATATTCAATTTCGAATCAATTACATTCACCGTTGCCATCAAGATCGCCAGAGAGCCATTTAGAAACCTATATGCAACAGCAAGAGGATCTCATGTCTCCAGTACCAACTCCAGATAATCGAAATCCATCATCTCCCATTCATATTCACAATGATTATCATTCGCATCGAACAGTCGACTACATAAATACAACTAGAAGTCATAATATCGAGCAATATTTGCATCATGATGACCTTCAACGGAGCTCACCTCCAAGTAATTATATACATATGTCACAAGGTGATTTAAGTTCATTAACGACAACTCCAAACACACGTTATTCCGATGCACATCACCATCATCATCATCATCATCATCATCATCATCAAGTACCTACAGAAAATTTATCGAGCGATGAGGGCGATTCAGTTGCGCAAAATTTGAGCATTTCCGCAAAAGAGAAAGCTCTCCAACTGGATTTGTCAACGTCATACAAATACGATTCACTTGATTTGGAATTTAGTAATAGAGAACGTGGAAATTTTGAACCGCTTGTTTTAAATAGTGGTGAATTGCAAGGATTGGATATGTCGGCGCGTGGATTTCATACATTTGGATCACAAATACAAAGTAGTCGTTATCATCATCATCACTTGTATGAAATTACTGAACGTCAAAGTGTTGATCTCAGTCGAACAGGGGCTTATTCAATATCACCGCCACCGCCATATCAGCACAATGATGTATTGCGCGTCGTCAGTTTGGATTTAACACCGGGTGGACGACATAGCGTGGATTTAAGTCTTTCACGATCTCACCATTTGCATGGTACGAGTTCGAGGATGATTACGAGTCCACGTCCGCCCAATTCCACTACTCCACACATTGTTCCAGAAATAATTGAAGGAAGAATGGTACCATCTCCACCACCACCGCCGTTATCAAATTACAATCCAGCTTATCCAGTAAGTCCTACACCATATCATCCACCACGACCCGGGTACCATCATTATTCAGGCTATTATTAAAATTATATTTTTTTCAAACATGAGATCAAATAATATGATTATTTTTTGTTATGTTTATTCGCGGTGCGGCAGCACAATGAAATTTAACGTAGTTATTTGATTTTCAATTGTTATATTTGATTAATTAACGGGCAATAATTCGATAGCACATATTGCACATTAACGTTTTTATATTGGTTTTTTTCTCTCTGTTGAATTTTCACAATGCATTTTTCTTTTTTTTTTACAGTATGAATCAATATAGCGTCTGTTTTCTTGACAATTTTTTTTTTAAATGGTTTTCAATATGTTGATTGAAAATTACTAAGTTTATTAAATACTCATAATTTGATTAACAATTTTTTAGGATGCCCAATCGTTAATGTAAACGAATGCATCGTAATGAAACGATGAGGATATGACAACGTTCATTCTAATTCTAGTCATTGGAAATATTGGTTTATATTGATGAATGAATTCAATATTTGCAGTAAATCTTGCAAACGAGTGAGGGTTAAGTGATTGTAAATACTTCTATTTACGTTTTATGAAATTTAATCAATCATTGTCTGATAATTTTTTTTATTCATGGTTGGAAATAGTCTTCGATGTAATCATAGTTCAATATATATTTACGTAGATTAACATTCAAATGACACCAAAGATACTAAATAAATAATATGGAAACATGTGTGCCAAACTGTATAGGGCGTATAGAATTCAACCGCGTATACAAGATTTTCCAGCAATTTTTAGAATATACAAACTCCCCGTTTGATTATTATTATCATCAAATTTATATCTATTTTTTTATGTTGAAAAAATAACAATATGTATATATCTATATCTGAATATGTTCAGGATAAAAAAATTTTCAAATTGTCATTTTTTTTATTTTTATTATTTTGTAGTTGTTGAATTAGCATAGCTTAATGTATTAATCTGATATATCGGATTCGTGACGTTAAATTATTCGATACTTTATCATCTCGAACAATTGAATTTATAAGGTAAAAACTTTCTACTGTAGATATATTTCGACACGATTTTCATGTCTTCACAACTCTTCTGATCCTGTTAAGTGTGATATTGACCAATTTGTGCTGAGTGAACGATAAAAGAGTGATGATGGTGAGTGGTTTACTTTGACTTCAAATACAGTATTCATATTTGTATATCCGGTGCATTTAAATATGGTGTAAACAACAAAAAGCATATATAAAGTGCTGATAAAATGGATAAAAAAGAAAAAACAAACAAAAAATATGTACTTTTGAGCAAAACTGTGAAAGAATAATTAATATTTTCGACAAAAAAAAAACATTGAATTATGCATGGCCCATATTATATTTGTACCAGGTTTATTTTAAGAATTAAAATATTCAAGTGACCAAAGTAATAAGAAAAAGAAAACTCTCCTTTCCTAAAATACTGATTCATATCAATTCTAATATCATACATTTTCTTTTGGACACATCATTATTCTCAATAAGTCGTAAAAAAAAAGCCTTATTTTCTCTTTTTCAAAAAAAAAAAAAATCAGTCATAGCGTTTTATAGTCAATAGAGTGATAAGGCCAAGGACCATCGATGCAGCACACACAATCGCGAGTGAATCGCGGTTGTAAGTCGGGCATAACGTTTCATCGGTGCATCGCCTAAAATATAAAATAAAAAAATATAATACAATGAAACTATTATGTCTAACGTAATAATCGCTCATTACAATTATTATAATTTGACATTCGACCTCACCATTTCTCAATTAAAACGACAACTAATCCCGTTACAACCTTATCTAAAAAGGTGACAATCGAATACACAAGAGCACTATTCTCTGTTCTTAATCCAATAAATTCAGCAGTTACGCTGAGTGCCGTGACCATCGTTATTGAACTTGCTGCACCAATTAAAATCGCAACAACATATACAACACTCTCATGAGTTCCAGCGAATTCGGTAAATCCCGCAGCCGCACTACCAATTAGAGCTCCCAACAAATAACACATCTATTTAACCAAATGAAATATATATGTATATATATATATATATATATAAAAATGTTCTTTATCCTTTATCATTATTTACCTTTGTACCACACGATTTATTAATGTATTTCAGCATCAATGCGGCAACAAGTGATGCCAGATATGACGTCAAAGGTATAGTTGCCAATGCTTGTTTCCCACCAACATCTGTTTCTTCAATATAAAGTGGTAAATAAACTGTCGCTAAAGTAATAAATAATCGACTTGCTACATAGAGCAAGGCCACTCTCAATAGTAGTGTTATACTGATACGAAGTGTTGTATTGTTTTCATTGCTATTTGCATTACTCGTTGATCCCTCTCTATTTATTTTGTTTGCAATTAGAGTATTTGTTTCTAATAAATGTCCTTTGAGAAATATGTGAAACAATATTGTTGCAGTTATACCACAAGCTGTCACGATTAAAACGATATTCTATCGAAAAGTAATATAACAAAATAACATTATCTATTGTAATTTCATTTTATTTTAAATAGTTAGATACTTACGCGAAATCGTTCGCTATCCTGTTCAGTCAATCGCACCATGGTAGTTTCATCCGCAGGAAGAATAATCCATGTCACAACAAATACAAACACAGCTGCAGCCACTTGCGCTGAATAGCTTCGTGTTAAATAACAATTCATTAGAAATACGATCGACCAGTTACAATTTTTTATTATATTAACGATATTGTACGTATGAATATATCTATATATATATATATACCGTATAGCTGTTAATTCTGTACGTGCTAATGGCAAATTTGTCAACATAGGTATCATTGACAGATGAGATATTTGAACTGCGGCCCAACCAGTTTGAAAAATAATTATGCTGACAATATACACGATCATAGAAATGCCACTTAATTTATTGAGAAAGCTACCAAATATTATTGGAAAGGATAATGTCACGAGAATCGACCCAATTATATGCCATATTTTTTTTTTTGTATATCTATCGATGAGTACACCAAATACCGGTGTCATAAGTGCGTCCACAAGTTGACCTTCAATTCAAAATCTAATTTATTTTATAGTTTAATTGAGATTACAAACATATTTTACTTACCGAGTAGCAATAGAGCACCGGCAATTAATGGTTCGAGTGATGCAATTCTTTGTAAATAAATTAATGTATAGGAAAACCACATAGCCGCCGCAAGATCATTAAAAATATGTCCCAACGCGTATGCAATTTTTGTTCGTAATGACAATTTTCCCTCGATAATTGGAATACGTTCAGGATCTGGTGTCATTTTTATATCGCTCGTTAACTTGAAATTTTTGCAAAAAATTATTGTGCGTCGTACAATTCTTCGGCAAATAATTTTACACCTCTGCCAAACAATCTTAACTTTCCTCTTGGATACAAACATACGAGTTTCTGATGGAGTTACCTGTACAAATATAAATATTTTACACCATTTATTAATAACACTCAATAATGAAAGAATGTGAAAACACAAAACAGTATAACGAGTTCACTAGTCGTTGTGTATCGTGAGATATAATGTTACAATCCAATGTGAGAGTATATAAAATTCCAATTCGAAAATAATTACCGGGAAAAAATTAAATTTTTAAACAACCACCAAAAATTTATTAACCATTAAATTTGTTCAATTCATATTATTACATAAATAAAAACAAATAATACCAGTATTTTTCAGCCTCTTAACCAATGGCCGTGGTGCACAGTCCGTGAACAATAATCGTATTGATAAATTGATAACTGCAATCAATAGATATAACGATAGAAACAATAAAATTACAAAGAACACAGGCAGGAAGACACCGACCTTGATAGAGAATGTTACACTGACGCTTGTGAGTTGACGATTCGTTCGGTTCGCCCGCCACAACAGCTCTCACTTATGAGCCCATCGTTTCTTTTATATTCGTTCACGGTGTTGCGGTAATGTGATATCGTGAAGAGAAACGCGAGCAACCACGCCGCAGCAGAATCGATACCTTCTTGTTCTTGTATGGCCTCTTGCAACGAGATTGTACTTGACGAGTTCACTAACCACTCTGTTTACAGAATGCATTTGTTGCGCGATGATAGGATAATGAATTCAATTTATATGTCGGAATTAAATTTTCCGCGACATAAATAGATGATGAATTTGTATGGGATGGTAAATTATTATAGGCAACTATCGGCATTGTCTGCCACTCCTTTTGGTATAAGCAATGCAGACAATGAACTTATTATATCGCAAATTGTACAATGCCAATTATCAATTTGCTTCATTTCTATTCACAGTTCAAATTTTCTCTTCGACACGAGTTTCCTGAATGGAATTTTAATGCTATTAAATAAAACAATTTAATACCGAATCGTTCATTCATAAAAAATTATAGATATATTTTATCTTATGGCAATAACAGTGACATTATTTATATACATATAATTCATACATGCATATTTACTCTTAATTATATACAGAATGGGCAGTTCAATAATATTAACTTATTAATGCTTTGGATAGTTGTAGCAAGAGTACCTACATGATAACTGTAGGTATGTGAAAATTATCACATGCCAAATATATATTTGTATTATTAAGTATTTAAAGCAATATTCTTCATGTATGATGCTGCATACTCTGTTCCGTCAAACTGTCTCAAATGAATCTGCAACAGTATATAAAATATTTTTTTGGAGGAAATTAATACATTTTTATAATTTATATTGTGAAATTTACCTGTAAGTGCAAATTTACATCGGCGGATCGACTTAAATATGGAAAATTACCACCACTTTTTAAATGTGCCAATTTAGCATTAGGATAACATTTATACATTTCTTCACGAACAACATTGGATAATGCATATTGATCAAATACATCAATAATTGTTATTGGTAAATTGCTCATTTTGTGCGGCTGAACATAATTTGTTACGCAATTCACTGTTAAGCGAGAGGCTAATTCACTTTGTGTCAAACTTTCCAGCTAGAATAAAATATTTATCATTGTAAATAGAATTCGATGCCTGGAATATTTCATACGGATGAGACAGTTGATTCATCTTCAATCTTACTTTTTCAACCATAAAGTCAATAGCATCAATAATTTCTTCATCAGCTTTCTGTGCTGCAAAATTTCCCATAATCATTTTTTTCAGAACGAGCGATGGCAAAATCCAGAATCTGAAAATTTAATTGTATACAGTCAATTATTGTTCGTAATTGCAGAAGTATTACATTTAGATTGTAATTAAACTGACAAGACTGCAGACTCATTGTAACTGAAGATTGATGTGTCTATAAAAGTGTTACAGAGAATGAGTGAAACTGCTCTTGGACAGTGAGAATTAATTTCAGCGAATTTTTGTGCTAAAAATCCACCTAAAAATGTGGGAAAGAAAATTCCAATATTAATATATATGTGAATAATATCAAATATTCCTGAACAAATCTTCAATTCATCATTAATCCTACAACATCATAATATTTGTACGTTTTAACCTAAAGAAGCGCCAAAGATATGAACTTTGTCCAATTCCATATAATCCAAAAGTCTTTTGAATCCATCACACCATTCTTTGACACTCCAATAAATTGGTGGTTCAATCTGTAATTCAATAATATTTATCGACTAAAGACAACCAATGAAACTATTCGATGAGGTATTCCGTGATTGACGATGATAAAGATGATAAATTTATACATTACCGAGATAACACGATAACCTTTAGCTGTCAGGCCTAAAATTTGTTTGAAAAAAATATCTGCAGTGCCACTGACAGGCGGAAGACAGATCAAAGGACATTTTATTGTTTTGGGCCCTGAATCATAAAGTTTCCATCCCTGTAACAAGAATAAACACGTAGACAAAGTTAAATACAGCATAATAAAATTTCGTTTTTGTAATTTAATCATCACCTTTTTTCCATCATTATCAACAACTATTTTTCGAAGAGGTATAGAACTACGAAAACTAATATATTCTTTTGAACGTGATAATTCGCTCGTCGATGACATTATTTTTATAGTGCGTCGTCTGTCGTCACAGTGACAAGTGACAAGTGACAATGGAAAAAAAAAAATTGATATAATGATAAATATTATAAGCGTTGTTTCAGCGAAATTTTTATCAATACAATTGTCACAATCACATGAGGATGCACCGGACCGTAAACACATAAATAACAATATTAACGTGTAGACAACATATATTTATATATAATAAGATTTGTATAAAGCTCCTCACACAACAGCATTAATTAATAATTAATATTCAAGGTCATTATGAGTTGCATATTATACACAAGATTTTTCATCTGATATTACAAATGAATACGATTTGTTCATAAACTTGTTTTCCATATTGGTTATATATGTATATGCACATAATATATCGACAAACGACACAATCAATTGCGAATTTCAGTAATTATTTGGAGTATCAGTAGATGGCTCCAGCTATACTGTTCTATAGCGGTTACGTGAAGGTACAGAAGATTGGACGGCAAATGGTATTTATAGCTATTCACATTGTAGAATATGTTTTATACAATTGGATTATAGACTTTCTGAGAATAATTTACTGACGTATTTATGTAATTACACCGAGTTTTATAATGATTATTTTATGGCCATTGCTAAACTGAAAAATCAATTTCATTGTATTAGTATTCAATGAGACATTACATTTGCACTTTGGAACAAAAGAAAAACTATTTGTATATATAGTATATACATATAGCTGTCTATTTATCGAGGCACTCAAGAGTTACACAAGATTAATGATCAGTAGGTTCAAATGTTCCGTATTAAACTTCTGACTATCGAATTTGTAGAGTTTGGCACTTTACTTCTACTCTCATTTCTCATTTCAAGTGTCTACGGAAGAGGTACAGGGTAAATTTATTTTTTACACTCACTACTATCTAGTATGTACATATACATACATATATATTTGTCGATTTTGCCAATTTTTTCTGTTTTCTTTTTTACAATAGTAAGGAGGATATCCAATATCTCTGTCGCGCAGTTTGGAATAATTATTAGTGGTTAGGACATTTTCATTTAGTTCAAAACTAAAATGGAAATTGTCATTTGAAATCATTAGTATTCTACACAGGATAAATTCCACAGACTATATATCCGTGAACAATTCAACATATCGAATCGCAACAGCAAATAATGCTGCCAAATCATTAATCTTCTTTAAAAGGTGCGTCATATGATGAAAATTAATGTTGGTTATGTAACTACAGTAGTGTATAATTTTTTTTAGTGTTACAGAAATGATCGTGACTTGGTGAAGAAAATGGAATTGATATTTAGCAACAAATGTAGCCGAAGTAGCATTAATATTCAGCGTGGTATGAGGACAATAAAAAAACGGTGAATAAAAATTATTTATATACATTTGCTATATTGATACCACCCGATAATAATGCACAAAGTCATTAATCTTGCAAAGTAATTTCGCCTCTAGCAGTGGCGACATCCAAGTTCCCTTTTGCTCATCGCTCTTCTTTCTCACTTTTACTATATATACATACATATACTCTTGTCTTTTTTCAATATACCCTGCCAACCCCCTCGCGCAGTTTGCTCAACCTTTTTATTTATTTATTTATTTATTTATTTTTTTTTTTTCAAGAATGTTTCCTCTCTTCTGTTTAGCACTGGATAATTAATGATCCACCCCAAAATGATCTGCTTTTACTGGTGTGTTTTATATTTCACATTGACTCTCGCGTTTTTTCTTCTCAATATTAATTTTATCCCACTGGTATTTCCAATCATCATTATAACAGGTAAATGAAAATATAACAATATAAATGAGTTTTTATAAGTGAATGCACATCTTTATATCGAACATGAGCCAGATATTAATCGTTCTCAACACTTTTATTAGTATTTACGTGAATCATAAATTTGTAACATGTTCCCTCTTCGATACCCGCTTGTCGATGTTTTCATCACAATTGAGAGAGGATAGAGAGAAATTGTCTAGCTGACAATACAATGAACAAAGCATTTATCTAAGCTAAAGACGAATTGACTGGGGAGACGCGCGCGCGCGCGCACATATACAGACACACACACAGTTTTATCTCGGATGAATGAAGAAGCAACGAAAGCTGGAATTTCCGGTTGATTCGGCGCGCTAACGATGGGGTAGCTTCTCCACACATGTCCCCATGCGCATATGCATCTATATACAATGTATATATTTGTATTAGGTACTAAATGTATTGTCCATGCGCGCCAATCTTCTCGTCAATAATTTACACAATAATGGACACGCACCGCCACACCGCAAATTAGTGAAAAACCGTTGGATTGACCGACCAACAGAAACATTTATATATACATATATTATACGTATATGAGAAACGAACTATGAATACATGTATATGTGTATCGATGCTGTTTTATTATTATTTGAATATGTGTTCAGCCAAGCCCTTTTTCATTTGCCTCACTGGTCAATCTCGAAAGGGTTTTACTGCGTTTTGCACCCTCCCTCCTCAATGTGAATGTCGTAAAAAGAAAAAAAATATAAAACAAGAGAAGAAAAGAAACAAAAAAAATAGTAATGATTATATTATTTATTCTTTTATTTTATTTTTTTTTTTTCATTTCAACATATTGTGTAAGAAATAAAAATCTCACGGATAAATGCGAAATAGCGAAGTAAGTGTAAATGTGATACAGTACCGTATGTACAAATATTTGAAGAGACGCTTGGTCGCAACGAGATGATGATGATAACGACATATATGCGGCGACACACAGTTCCATGATGATTGGTGAGAGAGAGAGAGAGAGAAAGAGAGAGACTGTGACGTGCTTTATGTTTTACGTGGATATATTATAGCTCTGCAAACGGGCATTCAATATTTATATAAATGTGAAACTTTAACGGAATGGACAAATGATGGTCATGGGAATTGTCAATCGACAGTGCCAAGAGACATAGTGTCAGACGCGTATATATAATATATAAGAAATAACTCTGTGGCTCTCAGGTGTGGCTCTTTAAACATCCTCCCTTTTGCCGAATGCCGCGCGTGCGCGACCGCTCACACTCCGTCATACTCGTTAAGAATTATGATCGTTTATTCGTTTGTGTTATGTGTAATTTTTTTTATTTATATTCCTATATTGGTTGTTAAATTTTCAACGAAAAGACTATGACGAAATCATCGATAAACTCTAATGCCTATATATATATATATATATATATATATTGCTTTTGTCATTATATCCAACTAAATATCCATCATATTCGAGAAAAATGTACTGTACAAAGTTTATATATTAGCTTGGGTTAATAATCATTTTGGAAATCTTGAGATTAGTATAAGAACTGCAGACTTTCCAATTCCCTTTTAGATATATATATATATATATTAACATTGTACGTAAAATATATATGGACGATAAAGAGAAAGATTTATTTTGAAAAAAAAATAAAAAATAACAAACGTATAACAGCTTGAACAAAACAAAAAATATAATAATAAAAAATAAATCGTAAATTCCGCGACTATATCTTTCACCAAGGATATATTTAACATTCGCGCGAACATGCATATGATTAAACTAAAGCATATTATACGTTTGTGAATCATAAAACTCCCAATTTCACAGACTATGACCTTCTTGATACATATTATATATATATGTATCTATATGTGTATATATACATACGCGGTTATATAGCATTGCGTACTACTCACAGCCTATACAATTACATGTAATTTGTAGTCCTAGCATCTCCACCATCTTGCCTTCATATGTATATATAATATAAATATGGGGGAGCAAACGAAGCGAGGAAATAAAAGAAAAAAAAAAGGCAGAGACTGCTCTCTGTTTTCTTCCTCTTGCATCCTTATGCACTGTCTGAAATTAAAAAAAATATTGTAAGTGCGATATAGCTAGTTAATATTTCGAAGATAAGAGGAGGCCGACCAACTAATATTTTTATTTCCCTAAAACGTTGATATTTAAAAATGTTTTTATTGATAAAGATACATTGGTTCAATGTGTTTATATATTGTTATGTCATGCAGCGACATCGTTCGACAAATTTAACGTCTATAGTAGTTGAGGTACTGCAAAATTCTATACCATTGAGAGAAGTAATACAGTAGCTTTTAAACAGCCAACTCTATTCAGTATTATTATGTAATTTCCATTGCTTCTCGTTTTCTTCATATTCTCACCTTATTTTCGTTCGCTATCTCTGTCTCTCCCTCCTCTCTTTTTTCTCGTTCCTTCGCTAATGGTATCTATTTATGATATTCACAATGTTCAACGATGGCGCGGACGTCCGTGCACAATAAATATATACTTATGTCCCCTTAACCATATTCATTATCCGTGGGAACAATTTCCCTACATAATCGAGCGTGAGTATCGATTCTGTACACTTGTATACATATATATATATATGTGCTTATATTCTTATATATGCACGAGCCCTAATCAACATTACTGAATATTGAGGAGCACCTCTTCAGTATAACTATTTAAATATATATATATATATATATATATATTGATGTGTAGTATATGTGTAGTGCACTCGTCTTGAAACCCAATTATTCCAATAACAATAGAAGTAGCGAGTCGTTCAATATTGTCCTGATGAAAAATAATTTTTTTATTTATTTTTTTTGCCATGAAAAAAAATTCAATGATGATTCAGTTCGTTTGAAAGACAAAAAGGTAATTATTGGGAAAGGGGGAAAAAAAAATAAATTGTTTAATTGTAGGTTATTTTGATGATGTTGTGAGATGATGAAAAAGATAATAGAGAAATTATGATGAGAGTCAGGTTGAAAGGTCGTTATACGATAGAACACCAAAAACCCCCGTGGTGTGCATCCATACATATATAGCGAATAATATAGAGGCGTGACATTGAGAGTGACCTCCCAACCACATCATCTACATTTGCCCCGCCTACTGTAGTAGACTCTGTTGAATAAAGTGGGAGAGCTTGGCCGTTACAATACTACGTTGTTCAGAACGCAAGAGGACGCGAGGGTGCGCGCGTCTCCGGGTTTTTATAGTCTGTACAGTTGAATCGTGTTTCGTGAGTTTGTTCGTTTCCACTCATCTTCGTAATTAATTGATGATCTCGTCAGTGACACGTCTCACTTTCTCATCAATACAAATGTGCATATTATCAATCAACGAATACTTTTTCAACATCATTTTGGATACATAAATTTTATACATTTGTGTGTTGCCCATAGTGAGTCTATGTTTATTTTGTAACGAACGTTTCTCAGCACTGTTGTGCAGTGTCGCTGGCCAATAATACAACAAGTTGAATTAATCATGAACAATTGCCGCGCGTGATTTTGTGTGTGTTTTCCATTTCACTGTTATTATACGCAGTTATTGAAGAGCTAGAAGGAAAAGAAAAAAAAAAAAAACATTGGTCTCGAAGTGAAAATTCACAAGTGTTGTGAGAGACATGGACGTTATGTGTCGGATGAGTTATCGTCCAATGTTTTGTTATTGTATTCATTTACCGTTGTGATTTTCATTGAAAAACATAGTAAATCAATATTTAATGTATACATATATGAATTCTTACATTGAATCTTGAGTAATTTGTGTGTTTGTATATGGATATTGTAAATCCTTATTATCTATAAACGTGAAGATAAATCGACGATTATCATCACTACCGTCACATTTCTGTGCAATATTTAATCATTTTGCCCCCCCCCCCCCCCTTGTTAACACTACTGCTGTGTTGTCTGTTTATTTTGTTTATTTTCTTGTCGCTGTTGTTGTTGTGGTTGTTGTAATAATAATATCGTTGGACGGCGCGAAACGCGCAAGTGAGGCGAACGATAATTTTGTATTTACGACCGCCTTTGCGGATAAATCAGCCAAAATTCGGGTGAAGAACAGAGAACCGTTACCATCCTACGCGATGGAGATAAGCGATGAATATCAGGACATGGGCAATCCTGATGGTGGTAGAGCAATTGCCAATATACCACTAGGAGGTCATCGTCAAACATCTGAGAGTCCCATGGTGAGTTTATTGTTCATTTTCTTTCATTAGAAAATTATTTAATCAAATATTTTTGACTCTTTTATTATAATTTGACTTTCACATCATAAATTGTCTCTTTGATAGAACTCAATGTTTGTTTACGTACATTGATATAAAATGTGATGTATATATCATTTCTATTGTTGTGACTCATGACTACAATAATTCGATTTCACTAGAACTATGAGATAAGATTGAAATATATATTTTCATTACTATTATCAAAATAAATCACAATATACATCCATGGATAATAAGTATATATATATATATATATATCTAATTATTCAGATTAATTTTTCATACTGTCACAAACATCAATTTATATTACCATAATTGCATTACAATATGCATTTGATATTAATATATTTCTTTTATTGTCAGTAATGTAATAATTTTTCATAGATTATTGTCACATATGAAAAATTAATGCGAAATAAAGTGAACGAGGGGGGTCCAAGTGTATGTATATATAATACCGGAGGTACATGGGCCTCGTGATCCGCGCGCATTGTCAGTAAAGGTATTCGCGGATCGACGAGCGATTGGTCGAATACAATTCCCCCAGTTGTGTTATTAGTTGAGTATAGTTCACGGTGGTATACACGTGTGTTTGTGTATGTGTGTTGGCGGCATGGGCACAAGGGCGGGGATTTGCCATTCGGCCAATCCAATCGGTCAGCGGCAGAGTGCGATCACCTAAGAGACCCCGTGCTGCATTTTGTATAGATGTGTATAACCTGTGCCAGTGCATTATACCTTGAGACGCCATGTCATGACGTCATATGTCTCGTTAGGTAAAGTATATTTTGTTGGCGCCACTGATTTAGACGTTTTTCACTGACAACTCAACGCACTAATATTCCACTCTACAGTTATGTCTGTTTATGCCCCCCCCACAAATTGACAGCCACTGAAAATTTTCGATTGTACATTAAGTTATCGATTTATTTCTTTTCTATCTCTCTCTCTCTCTCTGTTTCTCTCTGTGAATATTTTCTATTTTACATGCCCAACAAACATGTAAACATAATTTGTACGGACCATTGCCAAATTTGAGCATCATAATGGCGATCGTTATAGCGATCTATCGTACGCACACGCGGCCACCTTGGAAAAGGGTTGAAAATACTATTTGGATGGTTTTACGATGGGGCCCTATAAAAATCTCATAATTAGATTTCGGAAGGTAATTTGCTGGCAGACAATAAAACAGCAACCCTCCCTACACATATGGCCCCATAAGATTTAGGGTCTAACATTGAAATAGCAAAATTCTCTTATTTTTTTTATTCATTTATTTATTAATGTTTTTCTGCGAATTCAATATCAATTGACACATGAATATCACGTACGCATTGATAAAATCCATTATGACGTATGTCTGTAAATGCCTATAATAGATTTCCTTTATGAGCTTCAATATTAATTTTATTGATATTATAATTGATAAATAGATAAATATTAATCATTTTAAAAACGTCTGATGTAATTATAATTCATGATAATTTCGGTCATTTCTAATTGTTGTATTTGTGGTTGTAGAGACAAACAATTTCTACAACCATTAAATTCACATCTTTTGTTCGATATAATTATGTTGGCGACCGTGACGTGAGCCATTATAATATTGTATATTCCCGATGCGACTTTAATCCGATAAGATCGGGGACGAGCATGAAGCGAAACCGATCACGATGATGTTTATTATATTGCGTGCTCAAAATTGCACATGTAGCATTTGCACGTGATGAGTCATTAAATTTTTTTTGTCATGTAAGTGACGAATAATATATATTCTCTCAGTAGTTTAACGAAAAAAATGCAAATACATCCAACCCTTTTATGTATAATATTTTATATGTATTTGATGAGAATTATATATACGAGAAATGCGTGTTACCAGCCAATTGTATATTTCCTCTCACATAATTATTATGAGGATTGTGCGATACATAACTAAGGAAGAATTTCATTGGTTGTCTCGGGTATATATGGCATATTGTCGCGTTGACATTCCCATCTATCTATACACATATATGTATATGTTGTCTATAACTCTCTCATCAACGTCAATATGCAGTTGAGTCGCGATATGGCGCTTTTTAGTGGGGGGAATCACCACTCGTATATTGCCACATAGTGAGCGCGGCACGATTTAAGAGTGGGGCGGCGTGAATGATGAAAAGCAGACCAAGTGGCAATGCCATTGGCTCACCCACTGTATCATATCACGCCCACATTTCCTCTTGATATATCATTCACATATATATATATATACCATAGTCTGTATTACTTTTATATAGCGTCGGTATAATTTTTATATGACTATTTTATTCAATAGTCAGTCGAATAATTGTTTCAATAAAAAATGTCGTTTTTATAAATAAATAATTGTTCATGTGAAGATAAATGTAAGAATTAAAAAAATAATTGATATGGAATGGTAGTGGAGGTTGGTGGTGTAGTATATATGCGTCAAGTACATGAATAAATTGTGGGACTACAGATTTGTTTGTTGTTCATCTCAAGTCAAGTGGGGAGAGTCTATGGTTGATGATGGTTAGCAACCCAATTGGCTCTCGCATCCCTGCATCGAGAAAGGTATAAGAGGAAGCTTATATAAAAGGACGCATCAAGGTAGCTACTGCGCGTACAAACGACATGGTGGTCGGTGCGGTGCCATTCTATTTTCCCTTTTCTTTTTATTTTTTCTCTCTTTCACTCTGTCTATCTCTCAGTGGCATGCGTGGTTGCTGTGTGTTGTCGGGACGATATGTCCCGCTGCCAAATCCAACGCTTCAGGTATATAATAGGGGACCCCCTTCGCCGGCACGAGCCACTCATTTTTCGTTAACGTGTCGTGTTGAGCCGATTTTTCGCCGCCCGACCAAGTAGTTTTTTTTTTTTTTTTTCCTTTTCCTTTTCCTTTCATTTTCTTTTATTTATTTATTTTATTTTTTCCTTCGAATGGAAATGCTTCTGACAAATACCGCACGTAGATACAAATATATCTATGCACTGTATTCAGTAAGAGATGGTGTTGAGATTTTGTATTAATGCATCCATGTAATTTTCCGAGAAATTTTTATTTTAACCGCTATGAAATTATTTTGTTTCTTCTCCACTCCCCCACTAATTATCATCAAATAAAATTGTAATTACCAGAGTAAAATTTTTTTCATTATGGTTTCTCAATTGATTATTCAATTGTTAATATGCAATGAATTAATTATTTATATATACACGTGTGTGGAAGATGAGGTGTTTATATGAGAAATGGCTAATGGAATTTGGGATGAAATCGTATACTTTCGGTACTTTGACTTTTAATATTTAATTTGAGCCATCTTATATACATATATGCGTATATATATTTTTTTCGTTGGGTACTCTCGTCATATCGTGTCCTAAGTAAACTGTACAGTGATGGCCGATGGTCCAGTGAAAAGACGAAACGGGTTTCTTCGAACTCATGCAAACAAGAATAAAGTGAGAGAGGGAGAGATAAACAGATATATATAACTATATATAGAGAAAGATGGTGCTTTCATGAGCATGGTCCTTGTTGACTTATTAACTTTACTCGCTTTACTCTTATGTTATTTCTCTCGGTCAAGTCAAGTCTTTCTTGCGCTTCTCGCACATCAAACTCCTCTTATATATAAGTATACAGGTATATACTCAGGTCGTGCGGGTCATCGACACTCTTTACCTTTATATATATATATATATATGACTATATATGAGGTTGTTCTTGGAATACCGCGAGACGTTTAATTTAATTTCATCTGTTTGACTAACCGCACTTAAACGTATTACATATATGTATATGTAGTGAATGAAAAAAAGTACCGGATGCCACTTGCTTATATGTTAAATAAATTATTACAATTCAATTACAAAAAAGAAAAAGAGAAAAAATGTTTTTGTTTGAATTAGTTTTGGAAAAATTTGCTGAAACGTAAAATAAAGTGGCAATGAATTCAAGTGAAACGTTATGGAATTTATAATGGACCCCGACTATATATACCTGATATTTTCTTTCGTATATATATATATATATTTATACCCTGTAAATCTGCTCTTTCTCAGCTGCGTACGCATTTTGGAAAATTTTTGTCAAGGATCTGATCGAGAATGCGGAAAATTGGCCTGGCGTCTCGAGGGTTTCTTTTATTTCCTGTACCCAACTATAATTTCCACGAAATATCCACAATTCATATTATATTATTTTCCGTTTTCATTTATACAACTGCAGTTTAACATGCGTTCATTTTCACTTTAGCACAAATATAAAATAGCGATAATGATAAAGAAAAATAGAATAGAATTATAAAAATAGTGTGGTTGATACAGAGGACATAGAATGAAGATAAGAGCGCATAGTAATTTGCATTATACCAAAATTACTCTCTATTATTAATTTTACGGATAATTATAATTGTTGTCTGAGTATTATAGCGGAAGTGTTGGTATATAAGTTTGTAAAATGTGATGGTAGCTGGTAAATGTGAAATATATGAGGCAAGTTGTGTTGTATTGATGGTTGAAATCGTATACATAGGCTTGCACGCGCGCGCGTAGTCTTCATATACACGTCAATTTGAACAAGGCATCGGCGCACTCCTCTGTCTTATGTTGGCTCTTGTGTTAGCCACATTCGAGCTTTAATATAGTGAAATTGATGTCTGACTACGTCGACAGCTGTAACGGCTGTACGTTCACGTATCATTATCCTCGACTGTGCCTAGATAACGTTGTTGCAATCGGCGCAATTATTTTTTTACGATCCACGCCAAGGCTTCTATATATTCCCTGCACTATTAATGCCCTACCCCTCTTATCCCGCATCTATATCATTCTCTCTTACTTGTACCTATCCCATGGCACTCTACACACTGGTTCACAGTCTCATAATGCCGCATACACACATACATATACATATATATTTTACCATAAGAAACAAATAATTTCCACTTTATCTACTCTGTAACCTGAATACTTGGATTCTTGTGCGATTCTCTACTACCCAACACGTGTTTTAATTGTTCAATGCAAAAAATATTTTATAGAGTTTAAAAAAAAAAATATATTTATATCGGCATGTGGAAAGTTATAGAAATCATTTGACCCAATAGGATACACAAATGTTTACTATTGTTCCACGTATTATTTATTGTAGGATTATATACAGTTGCATTAATTCACGATCAAATATTTCACAGAGATTTTATTATATCTTTCATGCCGTTTTTTTTTTTTTTTTTTTTTCTATTCTTCTTTTTGATATTTACTTCGTGTCACAACATTTTTGTGTGACTGCGTGTTCCAACTTGTCGCAGGTAGCTCCATAAATTTGTGCTTTCTTCGAATCCAAAGTTACCGTTTTTCACTAGCATTATTATAAAGTATAAATGTGTGCAGAGTCGTCGGAGTACCTGTTTCACTCTCAAATTTGTCTATATAAATATATATTGAAAGAAATGTCTAGCGTAACAATGTTATACTGCCTATATAATGCATATGCACGTGCGATTATTCTCACTCTGTAATTGTCACTTGGACATGTATATAATGTTTTATTTAATAAATCTCCGTTGGTTATATCGTCCTGAGTTGTCGTGTGAGAATTGCTCGTTTATTTTCTTCGTCAATGGAGATGCTTTCGCATAACAAAATAATAGCATCGCGAGGACAGCATTATGTTACAATGTTGCATGCGTGTATATACACCCCAAAGAATTTCCTTTCATTTTACCTTTGTATTTCATCATATTTTATATTTAGACGAAAAAAAAAAGAGACCTTCAGAATAATATTTACCAGATAATCTGGCAAAAACGAATTAAATGTATGTGAATGAGCTGTAGAATGTTGATACGAATAGTGTTGAAATAATTTATAACGAAATTGCAATTGTGTGCAATCAAGTGGTAAAGAAATCAATGTAAATTGACTGAATGTATATGATAGGGAATTTATTATAAGTTTGTCCTCGTTTAGTGCACGACTCTCACGGAAAATCGTGCGGAATCACAAGAGTAGCACAATGTTAATCGTTGATAATTATAATTTTTATCTATGTGTGTGCTCATTTATAGAGATATTCTGTACTAACATAAAAAAAATATACAAGTGAATTTTTCATGAACACATATTAAACATAAACATATTACACACATTCGATTAGTTTTAATGTTGTCATTGCATGAGTAATACATAAATAGATTGTTACTTGGGTGAATGCAAGGACAGTGTCGAAATAAAACACTTGAGATAATATACCCCAATCAATATATAACAAGTAATTATACATATATACATAATTATTTAATTGTTACTATTAGGCAGGACCTTTCATTAAATGAATGTGTAACTATGTAAATATAAATGCGCTGAGATTTCTTTTCATTAGGATATTTTTCATATTATTTTTTCGTTCGCATTCGTTTTATTTCCCGATGCATATATTAAGCGTTACTGGGTTGGGTTTTATATTCTCGACAGACTTTTATATGAGATCGCCAAGGGTGGTTAGCACGTGCCGACCGTATGTTTCCAACACTCCCGTCTCGGATTTTTCTCCGAGGGAAGGACTTTCTTCCCGTTTGAAAAATCTCAGCTGCGCGACACAAGATTATCCTGACCAAATGAATTTCCAAATGTTATTTATATATGCGACCATATTGAAATACCGGAAGTCAATACTATATTATTCATGTATATATATATATATATATGAACATAGAATTATCCTATACATTGCGTGTTATAAAAATATCTCTTTCATTTATTGCGCGTGACACGACACTATATTCATTATACTTGGAAAGAATACATTTATGAAGTAATATTTGTCCTGTTGAATATACTCTATAGTGTTTACATATATATATATATATATATATATATATGTGTGTGGATGTAGAAATATATAATAGACAGTGAGTGAGTGGTGGAAACGCGGCATAGAAAACACGCGGACGATTACTCCGCTACAGAGACATCATTGTCGCCCGTGGAATACAATTAGCAGTAAATTAGCATGCGCCATACAGGGTCCGATAATAAAATCCACCATATTATAATGATTGCATCGGATTTTACAATGGCGCTGGCTGACCACAAATTATTAATTTAATGGCTTGCGCGGCTGATGGGGCGCGCAAGAATATTCTCTTGCGTTCGGTAGGGGATTACGACTTTGCGAGAGATGCCAGGAGATTTTTCGTCCGCCATATATGCGTACGCATATTACAAACATACACACGGGCACAGACACGTGTTCACATATATATATATATAAATATCTCATGTAGCGACGAGTAATAATAAAGCACCGTTCTGTCATTTCCGTCAATTAATATCACATGCAAAACTATAAAAAAAAAACCATTACTAAATCGATCAATGTCACGACACATATATTTTTGTTTGTTTCTATTTTATCATTGCTTCAACCATTCACATAATATGAAAGAACGAC
>CAJUYH010000945.1:0-55080 GCA_910591685.1 Galerucella tenella | reverse complement strand
GTTCACATAACGAAAATTTTATTAGAAATATGAAAGCTCCGCAACATATAGGTAGCCAAGCGGTCCATTTTTATCCGATATTTTAGTGGTAGCAACCGAATTTCGATAAGGAATTGTACGGTCATAAGTAATTTGAGGATTCTGAGATTTTTATATTGTATTCATAAAGCTTCAAATTAGACTTCTTATCAATTAGTTTTTCCATTTAATCCATATTTAATTGTTTACAAGGGCTTAAACTTTGCTTGATATGTGTAATTACCTCATGATTCGTATTTTTTTCAACAAAATTTGGTTAGCATTTCAAAGTTTTTATTCGATGAGAACTCTAAGTTCAACATTAATCTACATGATATATTTTTTTCTTAATTTTCAATACATCCATTACCTCAAAATTCTTTGCCAAAAATGTTTCGATATTTTCTCAAATCGCTGCAGATAGATTCCCCTTAACGTTCGAGATGCTTATACCATTTTCTGCGCGATCGTATTAAATTTCGAATAAAATAATTCAAATTTCTTCGAAATGAACGAAATGTCAAAAGTGACATTTATATTCCTCGATCCGTTTAAAATACTGGGTGTCTCATTATATTCTGACTGTTTTCTTATATCTAACGGTTCTAGATAATGCGGTTTCCACGGTTAGGCTTGAAATTACCGTGAGTTTTGTTGTGACACATTTATATAAATGGCCCACTTCCGGTTTACCCGCTTGAAAAGTGGCGTATTTTTAGAATACAGTAGATGTAATTTTTCAAATAGGACACCCTGTATATTTAGCAATTTCTTGAAAGACGCATATTTTTACTTTTTATCGGTACATTGAAGTTTAAAATCAGTGCACAGAAAGCGAAGTTAGATAACTTCAACTGGGATACTGTAATGATTCAGATATCTTAAATAAATAATAATAAAGGAGGCGTTCAAATGTCACATCACAAAAATATTGCGATCACTGACAGAACGTCACATTGTGTTAGAGCCAGTTAGAACAAGATGGTATTTTGAACCAAAATGTTTACTTTCAACAAAACGGGGCTCCACCCTATTATTCCAACATAGCAAGAGAATCTGTTAACCAACAATTGGATAGGTAGGAATGGTCCAATGGAATGGCCTCCAAATACTCCAGACCTGACTGTTCCAGATTTTTTTTGTATGGGGATGATTTGTGAAAGATAGATTCTACAACCCGATGCCTGCTACTATTGAGGAATTAACAAATAACATACGGCAGGTAATGGAAAATATTCCTCTTGAAATGCTGACAGCAGCATTTGACAACTTGGTTCGATTCCACAAATGTATAGACCAAGAAGGAAGACACATCGAACATTTGTTTTAGAGTGTCCTAAAACATGTTCCTATTTGTTATTTACAGTTCACTTTAGCTAATAAAGTTCCAACTTTATATCTAAATCATTACAGTATCCTATAAAAATTATCTAACTTCTCTACTATGATGTTTGAGGATTAGAGAAGGAACTTGTTATATGTAGTCACACCTTTAGCGGTAGTGACTGAGGTTGGGATAGCTGGTATTACCCATTGGAGAAAAAAACTCCAGAGATTGAAGCCTACAAAAGATCGTTTCCTCGGCGAGGATTGGATTGATCGAAAAGGAAGCATGATAATCTTCTTTTTGTTTCAGCTTACCAGAACCAGAAGACTTTTCAGTTATAATTGTCGCATACTTGACATCAGTTTTAAGGAGCTTGTCAAGTTCATTTCCTAAAGCGAAAATTGTTAAGTTGGCAACCACTCTTATTTCCATATATGATAAAGTGAGTTATCATTGAACATTTATATTTTTATTGTCGTAAACTAATTTTGCAGACACGAACTACCTTTAACACCCTCCAAAATAAGCACTATATTTTCACACCCCACGATGTAACAAAATGGTGTCAAGGTGTCGTACGGTATAATAATCACGGTAATGCTTCTGTTGAAGAATTTCTGCTACAGGTGAATTTATATCTTGCTAGAAACCTCGACGTGTTTTGTATTTATTGATACTTGTAGGTCTTAAAATATGAAGCCAGAGGTATATTTTTCAATAAACTTGTAAATGAAGAAGATAGAAATGTTTTCATTCAAATTATAAATGGAACGTTTTCATCCCATTGGGGATCTGTATCTATTGCTACTGAAAAAATTACTGATTTTTATGTTCCAATTGAGAAACGAGCTGATGATTCTGGGACCTCGGAGCTAATTAAATTAAATACAGCTGATTGGACCAAAATGGTAGAATCAGGAATTACACAATATGGTAACTATTTACAAATTTCTTCTGTAAGTTTCTTGTGGCATTCCTTTTTTCTCTCTCTTATTTTTTGGGAATCAAACCACAATAATGTTTTTTATTTTTTATTTTGACGTTTCGTTGTGTCAGATAGGGACCAAAAATTATTTTTCGTACTTCCGGGCCTAAAGTGACAACTTCACTCCCTTGTGACAGGTACTAAAGTGTCACATTTAATCCCTCCGGGATTAAATATTGACGAAACTCCCGGAACGATTAAATCACAAACAAACGAATTTAAGGGATATTTTATTGAAAAATATAATTAATTAGAATGGTAATTAACGTTAATATTCAAATTAATATTGTGACAGTTCGTCATATTGACCAGTCTTTCCTGGGTTAATGCAGCAGGTAACTGACGAGTAACAGATAGGTCCTTTTCATATTGAACTGGTGTTTGTTTCGAAGATCCTGCGGAAACAGGAAGCGAGAATGAGGACTGTGGCATAACTATAGTGGACGAATCGGCGACTTGACCAAATATTTTATCTGAAATTTTTTGTTTATTTTTAATAGACGATTCAATATATCCCTCGGCCACGTTGGAGGATTTCCATCCTCCATGTCTCTTCAGCACGTCTATTGTTGCTCCCGAATCAGCTAACAAAGACGCAGATGTGCGTCTAAAACAATGTCCCGTATAAGACGTCGCATTTTCTAATTTCAAGAAAGCTGCTATTTGCCGTGGAAATGTACCAAACATGTTTTTTCCTACTACTCGCGTAGTACATTCTTTGTTGATGTATTGAACAAAAAATTTTGAATGAGTTGTCCCTGTCTTTCGCAATGCCACATATTTCCGAAATATCGCCACAAAACTGATGGCACTGTTTTCTGAATTTTTGATCACAAAATTTCGGTCAATTTTACTTTTGGTGTTTCTAATCGCAATTAGGAAGGAATCGCCCAAATCTCTCACATCGTCGATTTCTAAATCAACCAACTCTTTTCCACGACAAGCTCCCGCAACCCCCAAAATAAGTGCAACCTACAAAAAAATTGATTTCTTAAAATTTCTGAATATAAACAAATTTCCAAATTTACCTTAAGCATTAAATATTTATCATCCGGAGCCTCCCGTAAGAACTGATCTACCTGCTCAGACGTGAGAATTCTTGACTTCTTTGGCTTAAATCCCTCATTTCTTCTCTTCAAAAAAGCTAATAATTTTGGAAATTTACTTATATCAATATCTTCTCTAATGTTAATAACCGATTTCAGCATTGAGTAATGTGCCCAGAGAGTTGAGGCACAAACCGCTTTTGATTTATCATCGAAGTAGACTAACAGCGCATTTTCAGTAGGTTGTCTCACATTTTTTAAGCGGCACCACTTTTTAAAAGCATCGTACTGCTGCTCGTATAGTTTTCTAGATTTCGGTGGTAACAATTCTTCACCTACTTCGGCTGCTCTTTTATCAATATCAGATACACCTTCTTCACTCATGATACCAATAATTATCAATAACAATGTTTCTTTACAATGACACTAGTAATGACAATGTTTCTAAATTATAACTGTCACAACGCAATGTTACTATGGTAACTTATTTTAAAGACAGTTTATTAAATGAGTTGAAGAGAGAAAAAACTGATTGAAATTATTGAAATAATTAATAAAATCATACCGGAAGTACGAAAAGTATCGTATATACCTTGCGACTGAAGTACATTTAATCCTTCAGGTAAATTATGGCCCTCCCTCCGGTCGGGCCATAAACTTTACCTTCAGGATTAAATGTACTACTTCAGTCCCGCGGTATATAATATACTATTATTACTAGTTGATCTTGACAACGGTAGCTGGAACGCTACCGAAACGTCGAAATAAAAAATGAAAAACATTATTGTAGTCTGATTCCCAAAAAATAAGAGAAAAAATATTTATAAATTGTTGATAAAAGAAGCTTGCCTCAGTTTGCTTGCGAACTACCTGACTATCTAACTGCTTTATCCATTTTTCATTATCTATTTTTGAATTGGCCAGTCTTAAAAACTTTTCTGATGTTTTGTATTTGCAGAAAGAGAAGGGCAGATCATGGATTTAGTTATCAATAATGAAATATTGCAATTATCAGCCAGTATATTGAGGACTTTAAGTAATCCAAAAGGAAATATTCTTCTAATAGGAAAATCTGGAGTCGGCCGAAAAAGTGCCGTTAAAATCTCCAGTGCTTTGCAATCAGCCAAATTACTATTACCAACTTCAGAACATCAACCATATCTGAATATTGACTTGAAACTTGTGAGTGAACTAATGATAATAAAGAGAACTTTGACATGAGGGGTTTTACTGAAATATTTTAATCATATAGGCTATGCAGTATGCTGGGATTGATGGAGAAGAAGTGTATTTCTTAGTAGAAGATTATATTTTCAATGAAGAGAGTAATTTGAACATATTTAATTTTCTAATTTCTTCCGGAGAGGTTGGTTTTGGTGCTGTATAATTATCACTTATCAAACATTCAAATGTTTTTCCAGATTCCAGGTTTGTACTCCACCGCGGAGCTGGACTCACTTGTTAAAGGATTAAAGGAAGCATCTGATAGAGACAACTTTGACGGAAACTTGACCCAATATTACGCTGAGCGTAAGTTTTTTACTTTTCAGTGGTCTAACCCTTTCTAAAATAATCATTTTGCAGGAATTAGAAAAAATCTGCATACTATAATATGCTTAGATGCCAATAATGAAAATTTATGGGACATAATTCAAAACTGTCCCTCATTTACTCAAAATTGCAGTATAATTTGGGAATCTGCTTGGAGCTCGGACACCATTAAGTGTATTCCACAAATTTTATTGCAAAGGTACATTCCAATATTGCTCAATATATTTGGTTGAATACGTTTATTTGCAGAAAAAAATTATTTGAAAATGATAGTGTACAGCATGCTTCGGCTGACAGTTTCTTAGCAGTATATAAGGCTACTAGTTCCGCTATTTCCACTCCATCTAGGTATGTTTCGTTGGTGAATCTTTATGGAAAAATATATGCAGAAAAAATTGAGGGAATAAAATCAAAACAACAAAAATTGAAGGTGAGAAATATCTTTAGATGCAAACTAGAGCCCTGGGTCGATGTAGTTATATATTTGTAATAACAATGGATATTTTGAATCGAAAACCGATTATCGATACCATATGTGTCAACTGTCAAAACATATGTCAGGAGTTCAAACTTTGACTGAATTTTTTTTCTGCTCAACAATATAAAATCGTTGACATTGGCTGGTTCCAATGACCTCTTTCTTTTAGTTCAGGTATTGTTGACTTTAACAACTATTGTTAACATTCCTTTTTTAAATTCTTCCCTACAGTTTGAAGCAATAGAAATATTGTTCTTCATAAAGTATTTCTCAAGCGCGTTTCTTTTATTTTCATATTTTCAATTAGCTCGGCATTCTATAAGAACTCTTTTGTGCATAAGGAGGTTGAAAGATACACCACAAAGACTTTTGGCTATCGGTGTAGAGATTTCCAAATATATTGATGACTTCAATTCAAACCGGAAATGCTTTTTTCTACGATCACTACCCAAAGTAGACTTTTGCACACTCAAATCTAACCGCAAAGTTGATGTTTTCCGCGTTCTGTCATAATTGACATTATTTACGCGTACTTTTCCGCTCGCCTGTTTTCATTTACAATAAACTAAAGAAACATAGTAAATAATAGATATATTAAAACAAAATGTAGAGCAGTCCGAATATTTTAGTTGAAATATTAATATTTGAAGATATTTCGAACGAAATTAATAAATATTTCTATATAATTTGACTGACATCTACAATTTATACAAGTTACTGGATTTACAACGCTGCAAGTTACGCTACCAACAAATAGATGGAGGTGTATATTTTATATGTTCAATTTTATTGAAATTATAAAATAATTTAAACCCCATACATTGATATTATTTTGATTCAATACTACAGTGAAGGATTCATTTCTTAGTTCAAGTTAAAAATTGATATTTACAACTTATTACAAATATAACGTTGTTAAGATTGACAATTTTCTTGATCGTTTTTGCAGATTCCTATTTTCATAGTATTGATTTATACGGACAAGTTTACGTAGTAGAAATATAACAGTCAGAAGGTAGGCAATGCATTATACACCTAGATGCAACAGTGATTGCACATTTAAGTACCTACCTACTATTTTGTGAAAATAGTAGACTATGGAATTAATGAAACGTCATTATTTCATTTTTAGTTTATAAAAAAGTTGTCTGTTTATAAATAGCTATTTGAAAAATGGATAGTGACAGTGAATTTTCAAGCACACCTCCAGATATAGCAGATTTTGTTAAAAATATTACTCTTAATCTTCTGCCAACTAAATCCAGAGGTAAATGCGAAAAAAACAATACAATATTTTCATGGATTGGAGCCGCTCAAAGAAAATTAAAAAATATTAGGAGAATGTATTGCTGACTTATTTTGGCGAAAACTCCAAAACTCTAAAATCTTCAACCTTGTGGTCACAATATTC
Organism: Galerucella tenella; assembly: GCA_910591685.1. NCBI lineage: Eukaryota > Metazoa > Arthropoda > Insecta > Coleoptera > Chrysomelidae > Galerucella > Galerucella tenella. The sequence goes on along the minus strand of CAJUYH010000945.1, from coordinate 48,264 downwards.
GATGCTTCGAAGCACTTTGCGAGTAAAAATTATATTAACATCAGTAAATACACTAAACTGATTGTATTTTTGAAGTTAGAAGCAGTGGGTTATAAAGCAAAGGAGTCACAAACTTTCTCAATAAATAAAAATAATAAGTTACATGTTTTCAACATCACATTCTAATAAAGTGTACTTTTCATGTTTTTTTTAATTATTTGTTTAAAAATAAGGTGATCGTAGAAAAAATCTTGTGTGCAATTCGAGCAGAAAGTGCGTTGCCGCTTTCGGCAGAGTGCATGGCAAGCGGCAAAGTATCACTTTCCGCTCTTAATACACAAATAGCTATTTTCTACGACCGTGCGTTTTAACCCACTTTCCCGCACGCATTTTAGTTTTGAAAGTGTCTCTACCCCGCACTAGTGCGGGCAAGTAAAATTATGCAAACTTTGACCTTATCAGATAGTTTCTCACTTCGGAAGTTGTAACTTTCATTACAACAGGTGAATAAATATTTACGATATAGTCCATGAAATAAAATCTACATCTTTTCTAGGTTTTTGTTGCATTTTTAATTTTTTGAAAATATAAAATAATGAAGATAATTTGATATAACCCTGTACATTATTTGAAGTAGTGTCACAAAACAACTATCAAACCACCCGGGTTTGATATAAGAAAAATATATCAATTAAAATTCTTTCATCTACAAATGACTTAAAACCATTGCCGTCACCATCATCGTCATCTTTATGTGACCTGCAACCGATGCCATCCTCATCGACGTCATCTACTCACAAGTTAAAACCAAATAACTCCACTGGACCGGAAATTTCGAGTAATTTACAGAATGCAACAAATTGTGTTTCTAATATTAATATTCATAATGATTAATAGTTTCTGGTTAACGTTTTGTATATTCATGTTGAAATAAAATAACTTTTGAAAAATGGGTTGGTATACTTTTGTGTATATACGGTCGTAGAAAAAATAATGTTCCTAACTCGTGCGTAAAGTGTCTTTCCCTTCCTTGAACGCTTGCCCGAACTCCGCTCCGCGTCGTTAGGGTCAACTGCAGTCGCGTGCGGGAAAGTATCTTTCCGCACTTGTTAGGAAAATAACTATTTTGTATACGATGTTTGCTTGTTTTACTTCAGTGAAAAAAACTCCACTGTTAATATATTTCCCAAACTTGTGCATTTTAGGAAGATTCTTTCTCTTTATGCTTTTATTTGAACCAAATTTTAGGCTGGTGTATCTAGATTAACGGAAGCAGAAAGCTTAGTTAAAGAACTGAGACAAGATGCGATAGAAAAACAAGAAAAATTAGAAGAAAAGCAGTCGAAAGCTAACTCAGCTTTGGATATGATCAGTAATACTATGAAAAACGCTAATGTTCACAAAGAAGAAATGGAAAGTTTGAAAGTTCAAACAGAAAAGGAAAATATTCAACTCGAACGAAGGTGACAACGTTCGCTGAAAGAATATATTGTTAAAGCAAACTGATATTTACTTTGTAGGAAGAAGGACATTGAATTGGAGCTAGCAGAAGTAGAGCCTCTCATAGATGAAGCCAGATCTGCTGTGAGCAACATTAAATCAGAATCATTGTCAGAAATACGATCGTTGAGAGCACCGCCAGAAATAATAAGAGACATCCTAGAAGGGGTTCTAAGATTGATGGGAACCCAAGATACTTCTTGGAATAGCATGAAATCGTTTTTATCGAAACGAGGGGTTAAGGAAGATATCAGGTTAGCGATTAGGTTATAATATATTTTATAATTTTTTTTCATGTTTTGGAAATTTGTTTAGAGCTTTCAATGCAAATAAAATAACAAAAGAGAATAGACAAGCCGTTGAAAAACTTATGACTAATAAAAGTGAATCCTTTGATCCGAAATCAGCGAAAAGAGCTTCACAAGCAGCAGCTCCTTTGGCTGCTTGGGTGGCAGCCAACGTAAAATACTCGTATGTATTGGATAAAATTAAGCCTTTGGAAAAGGAACAAACTAAATTGAAAGAGTAAGTATGGAACAGATTCGTTTTCCTGGTTTACTATTTCTATTTATTTCAGGAACTTATCAAACGCTCAAAATCAGCTGGGTGAACTGAGCGCTGGATTATTAGACGTTGATACTACAGTGGAAAAACTGAAAGAGCAGCTGTCTGTATACACTAAAGAAGCTGCTGAAATTGAAATCGATTTGAATAAAGCCCAAACAACCTTAGCAGCAGCGGAAGGTTTAGTTGAGAAGCTGAGAGATGAATATCATAGATGGCGTAAACAGGTAATAACTTCTTGAAGGTATCTACCTGTATAATGTTTCAAAAAACTTATTTATATTTCAGTTGTTGGAGCTGTCTCAACAAATTGAGAAGTTACCGAACCATTGTCTTTTAATGGCTGCTTTTATGACTTATATGTCTAGTGACTCAGAGGATAGGAGAAGGTAGGTAATTATGTTTTTGGAGATCATGTTCATTGGATGATAATATTTTGCTCTATTTCAGTGAATTTTTAACAAACTGCGCCAAGGATATAAGTACCGACATCGTAGATCTGGAATCTTTCTTTTCCACTGAAACAGAACGTATGCAATGGCATAGTGAAGGTTTATCATCTGACAAATTGTCTGTTGAAAATGCTGTTATGATTTTAAAGGTAAGTGAGCAGAAGAAAAGAAAAGATCTGATGGATGACTACAATCCGTTGAGATCAAATGAATGCATAGTTCAAAGTAAAACTGTACCAAGAGCTTTAACAGAGATCCTAACAGGACATTGTCGCCTCAACGGGCACCCGAAAAAGCTCAAAATAGGGGTGGAAAAAGAATGTAGATTCTTTTACATAGAAGAAGAACTCTGGGTACCAGGCCAATTAGATCAGGAAGGAGCAGCCCGATAAGATAAGGAAGCTAGACAATAAACTCTAGCATAACATGAGTGTTTACTTAATAAGTCTGCAATGATCGAAGTGGAGAGGTTCTTATAGACTTTCATAAGATCCATACTAACTTCAATCTTATTCATTAATCATATTTTGCATCATTACTAACCCGTTTTGTACTTCTTTAATTGTTACTTTTGTATTTTCAAAGGGAGACATGATACCAGTTCTGATCGATCCTACATCTTCAGCGATCTGTTGGCTTAAAGAGCATCTGAAACATAAGAATATCGAAAGTACCACCCAAAACTCTCCCAAATTTAAAGCTGCTTTGGAATTAGCCGTTAGGTTAGTAGATCTTTTTGAAATTCTAACAGCTATTATGATACTTATTATGTTTCTTACTATAACTTACAGATTTGGAAAAGCTTTTATTATAGAGGAAATCGATGCTGTATCTCCTGTTTTATTACAAATTTTACGAAAAGAGTTTATCGTTCAAGGTAGCGCCATTTATTGTATTAAAGTCTACATTTAATGCTCTTATGAGTGACTAGTTAGGAAAGTTGTATGCACAGGATTAACATACAATATTAATAGCCTTCCTGATGTTTTAGGTGAAAGACGTCTAATTAAATTAAATGGGAAAGTGATAGATTATAATAGCCAGTTCAAGTTAATTTTATGTAGTCGAAATGAGCATTTGAAACTACCCGCAGAAGTATCACCTCTAGTGAATATAATGAATTTTACAGTAACTCATTCTGGTCTTACCGGTAAGAATAATAATTATTATTCATTTGCAAAATGAATTTATGATGAAATTATTGTAAGAAAAACATACATAAGTGAGTATGGAACGCCGAAATTATTACAGAAAAGGAACACATAAAATAATAAACAATTGTACAAAAAAGTATCTACTACCTACAATCAAGTTGTACACATTTTGTATACAGTGCTATTCAAAAGTCCCCTCCCCTCCTCGTATCTTGTGAACGGCTATCACTTACAATAATAAAATTGGGAGGGTGAAAATAAAGTATAAACTTCTCTACGAATGATAACAGATAATAGTAATAGATGACGTCACAGTGCCACTCTGGCCAATAATTTTAAATAGGACCTTATGGCAAGTGATATCTCGTTTGAAAGGCATTGACATTGGCTACATAGCCATATTAATTTTGTTTGGGTTTAAACTGATTTTGACGGATAAATTAAATAAATACCAAAATTATTATTTCACATTTAAATATTGAAGATTTTTCAGTCCGCCTCTGGTTAGTTTTCAAAAAAATTGACGTTTTTAATTTAATAGTATTTGTTGCTTTGCGAAGTTTTTCTAAATAGCTTAAATACTTAATTTTATTATTGTTTAACGGAACGTTCAACGTTCACATAGGTAAAATGGTACGTACTTAAGCCGACAAAGTAGCAGTTATCTTAATAATTGGTGAATCTAGAAAGAATCTCCATACAAATTAAAAATGGTGCACCACCTTTCGGATGACGACCCGACAGAAGACTCGAATTCTGTGAATGTATGACAAATAAAATCAGTCAAAACCCACATTAAACAAAAACAATTTGTTTTAGTGGCTAAAGTACTTTTTGCCTCAATGGAAATGTGAATACACAAAATGTAAGGTATTGGAGTGGCACAAATCCTCACACCTTACGTGAACAACATACCCAATTTCCAGAAAAAGTCAATGTTTGGGCAGGTATTTTGGGAAACCACATAGTTGGTCCAAATTTAAGCGGTGAAGTGTATCTGGAGATGTTACAAAATGTAATTGAGCCATTAATTCTTGAAATTCTGGAAGATAATCCAGATGAATTCGGCCATCTGGAAATAACATTTCAACAAGATGGTGCTCCTGCACATTATTATGGTGCAGTAAGACATTACCTGGATGGAGAATATCGAGGTAGAACGATCGGCCGGCGAGGTCCTATAGAATGGCCACCTCGGTCACCAGATCTGACACCCTTAGATTTTTTCTATGGGGGTACTTAAAATCCAAGGCTCATACTACGGGACCAGATAGCATTGGCGTTTTGAGAGAAATAATTATTGAAGAATGCAATTCAATTCCAGCTGACACATTCGAACGAGTACGACAAGAGTTCACTAATAGGATGTATTACTGTCAGGAAGTAGACGGAGCACATTTCGAACACTTGCAATAAGAATCCACTGTTGATATTTGATTGATTAAATTTGAAGAAATAATTTCAATAATTTTGGTATTTATTTAATTTATCCGTCAAAATTAGTTTAAGCCCAAACAAAATTAATATGACTATGTAGCCTTTCAAACGAGATATCACTTGCCATAAGGTCCTATTTAAAATTATTGGCCAGAGTGGCACTGTGACGTCATCTATTACTATTACGTCACCTGTTATCATTCGTAGAGTAGTTTACACTTTATTTTCACCCTCCAAATTTTATTAATGTAAGTGTAGCCGTTCAAAAGATACGAGGGGGGAGGGGACCGTAGCACTGTATAGTCAAATGATGCAGTCTTATCATGCGGGTCATATGATTCAACAATGACATAGTAACTTACCTTTTCTGTTTTCTTTTATTGCGTTTAATTATAACTTCCAAATAAAATCCGTAAGATGAATAAGACAGACAAACCAATTTTGACGGGAGAAAAAAGGATATTTATTCAGTTATCAGCGATTCTAAAAAGTCTTTCACCAGCGAAGTTTTTATTTAAATGTCAGTTTTGTGACTTTGATAATTCAAAGTGACAATATGAATGATAAGAAGCAATTTTCCGGTATTTTGCATCATCAAGCAAAAAAAATGGTCCTCAATTTGGTAGATTATTTCGAGAATGAATGAAAAAGTGGAAATTCGTCAGGAAACATCAACCATCATTATTTTCTCCGGGTATATTTGTAATCTCACATTTTGGTAACCTCTGTGTCTTCTGATTTGATACATATGGTTGGTGACCTTTGAACCCGCACGACAAGAGCGCTTTCGACTATAGTAGAGTTAGATTCATAGTACATAGTACCTACAAATGAAAACTCATGTTTACAGAAATTCTTATTTAACTGAATTATTTATAATTTAGAGCAATTATTATCCCACGCTATACGCCAAGAAAACCCTGAGCTAGAAAACAGAAAGAAGCTTTTACTCAAAGAAAAAGAAGAAATGGAAGAAAAACTTAATCATTTACAGAACCAGCTGTTGGAAGATTTAGCAAACTCCTCAGGAGATATCTTGCAAAACAAAGTGAGATTTATTAGTTTCAGTATAAGAATAAATTATAAGTTCAATTTTCTATTACTTCACAGAAACTGCTAGAGTCGTTGAACAATACTAAAGCAAGCTCCGAAGCCATAGCAAAAGCTTTAAAAGAATCAAACGAAATACAGGAGAAATTACAAGCCGAATATGACGTTTACAAAGATTTATCAGACTTTGGAAGCTCATTGTATTTCACTTGTAACGAATTTGCAAAATATAACATTTTATATCTCATTTCGGTTTCCACATTTACAAAGTTATTTCTAAAATCATTGCACAGCTTCCAGGTGAGTGATTATAAATTTTTCTTTATTTTTCACGCTTGTTGACGCTTCTTGATAATTTGATGTGCATCAACCACATCACGTGGTATTTAAAATAGAACTTTAGGAAGTGGGAAGATCGGATTTCTCCGCGAATTGCTTCAGCATCGGTGTCAATGGAAACTACTGAAATGGGAGATGAGCAGCTGCAGCTGTTTTGGAAATAAGAAATAGAGGAGCTTGGTGTGAGAAAGAACAGTTCAAGGACCTGTCTTAGTTGTCATTTAATAACTAGAGCTAAATGAAGAGACATTATAAAGTAGGATTTGTAAAGTGAACCTGCGAATTTTTTTAAATCTACTGTATGCAGATACTGTTTGAAAAATGAATGCATTCATGCATAGTTGCATAATAAATAATCATAGTAAATAATATTTCCTGACTTTATAATAAATTTTATGTTTTAAAGGGCCTGGACAACAGCTTTTCATCACAAAAGAAGCATTTGATATACACAGTGTATGTTTATATGAGCCGAGGGATATTCCAAAACGATAGGCTTAAATTTTTACTATATCTAATTTTTAAATTGTATCCCAAAGAAATACCAGAGAAGGAATGGCACGTTTTTCTAGGAAATACAATTGTTAGCAAAAGTACAACAGAAGATTACCCGCCTTGGATTCCTAAACACTGCTTGACCAACGTTCAAAACCTACAGGTACTTAGATAAAACTTAACGAGTAGAGTTTTTGTGATAAACATTTATCAATTTCTTTATTAACCAGAGGGATCTCATGGTGATTTTGTGATACTGAAGTAATTGAAGACTCTTCTATATGAAGCTTACTTGTTGTATCTCAACTTGCATAACTCTATCCATATGGCTCACAATTTGGTGTTACAAAATGGTTTATCGGCAGCTGCTAGACGGAATGAGTGATTTGAAATTTCTAACAATTTCACATTTTCTTACAGGTTGCATTACCAGAATTTTATAAGGATTTGAAGCTTGATGAATATAATCTTTGGAAAACTTTTATGACTATGAATGAGTGCGAAAAGGAGTTTCCAAATCACTGTACCTTTACGGAATTCCAAAAAGTTCTTACTGTTCAAGCTTTGAGATCCGATAGATTGTTTACGGTGATGTCACAATGTTCACTGAGCATTACAGGTTGAGAAAATTATTTGGATTTATTCTCTTGACCAATATTTTTAATTAATAGAGATTTTTAGTATTTTAATTTTATATTGCAGGTCTTAAATCATTGGATCCTCCCTCTCTTGATTTATCGGCTATATACAAAGAATCGGATAGTACCACACCAATTTTGATTTTAGCCGTATCAGGTACTGACCCATTGTTAGAAATCAGAGACATTGCTAATAGTTTGTCTCAGGAATATGTTGAGGTAATTTTGATGTAATAGTTTTTCATTCTAGATATATTAATAGATTATAAATATGAAATTGTCGTTCAAAACCAGTAATATAAGTCTCTGTTTTTCAGGTGGCGATGGGGGAGGGACAAGAATCCAAAGCAATAGAACAGTTAACGAAATACTCAGAGTCTGGTTCTTGGTTGATATTAAAAAATTTACATTTGGTTACTTACTGGTTACCAGTTTTAACACAAACGCATAAGAATATTGTACCCCATGAAAAGTTCAGGTGGGGCTCTCTATTTAAAATTCAATAAAATAGTTCACAACCCCAAAAATGTCTTAATTGGGCCAAAATAAAATACAATATATCTCCAGTTATGTAAAATAATAAATTTTGTTGATTTTTATTTTATTTTAGACTTTGGTTAATATCCGAACCAGCACCAAATTTCAATTTTGTCTTGTCTCAGAACAGCCTTAAGGTTGTTTACGAAACTTCGCAAGGCATAAAGAACAACTTACTTAGAACTTTTTCAATGTTCGGAAAGAAATATATCGAACAACTCACCTCAAATTCGGCTAAAATATTTTTTGTTCTCGCATGTATACATGCCTTGTTCCAGGAAAGACGAAAGTATATTCCTCAAGGTTAGTATTTGTAAATATTTTATATTTTATCCGAAATTGAATTACACTTCAGATAACAAGAAAATTTGGAAAAAAACTCAGTGAGGTGGTAATTATTCTACAACATTTTGTATACAGGAATACCCAAAAGAAAAGAGTAAAGATTTTCGAAAATTAAAAAAAAATTATTAAAGACTAGAATATTGTTCTAGTTATTTTCGGAATCTAAGGGGTCGAGTTGAAAGTGTCAAAAAATACAGTTCTGATTTTTAAAATTTGAAAATTCAAAATATGAGTATTTGCAGATAGATCGCATATTCACTCTCTAAATAAAAAATCCTAAAGGCCATAATAATTTGTATTTTGGGCAGGAATTTGAAAAACACACTCTCAGGTAATGAACAAATGTGGAAAGAAATCAGCCAGGACGCATGATATTTTGTATACAGGGGTATCCGAAAGATTTTCGGGAATTTGAGAAATTTTATGACTAGAATGTTTTTCTAATTATTTTCGGAATCTACAGGGTCGAGTTAAAAAGAGATTTTGGAAATTTAAAAATTCAAAACATGAGTTTTAGATAGATCGCAAATTCATGCTCTAAATAAAAAAATCCTAGAGGCCATAATAGGTAATGTGTATTTTGGGCTGAAATTTGAAAATCGTACTCTCAGATAATGAACAAATATGGGAAAAAATCAGCTAGGACATATCTGTGATATTTTGTATACAGGGGTATCCGAAATTGAGAGGATTAAAATTTCGGAAAAAAACTTTGGAGCATGAGAAAATAATTTTCGTAATTTACGGAGTCGAATAAGTAGATTCCCATGTATAAAAGTGTCGGAAAAGACTTGATTCTGATAATTCAAAATATGATCTTGCGCCAAGTTCGCAAACACGATCCGTTCTTCTGTAGCCATTTTTAACATAAACTTTTGTTCATAGGCTGGTCCAAATATTACGATTTCAGCGATACAGATCTGTCTACTAGCGTCAAGTTAATTGAAGATTTGTGGAATAACCAAGGACCACAAATTCAGTGGAAGTTTATATCTGGACTCACAGCTGACGCTGTATATGGTGGTCGCATCGAAAATATTGACGACATGAAAATCGTGTATTCTTATACAGCTCAATATTTTGTCGACAATGTTATTAGTCATAGATGGAAACCGTTCGGAATGGATCTAACAGTCCCCAACGCTCCCCAGTTTGAAGTGAGTTAAAAGTATTATCTTTCATATTGGGAAACACACTGAATTTTTTAGGAATACATCAAACTTATCAAGCAAATTCCTGCAGTTGATAAACCGTCTGTATTTGGATTGGCGGAAAATGTTAATAGAGCCTGGGAGAAGCAAACCTCCTTGGAAATAACGTTTCAACTTAAGAGTACGTCTAGTTAATTATAGTAATGCTTTTATTCACTGGAAAATGCAGTTTTACAAACCAAAGCTCATGTATTCAAACAACTTTCTAACTTTTAGATTTCTATTTGCAAAGAAGTATTCCAACAAAGTTCGAGCAGGAAGTTTTTCAAAAAAGTATGACCCCCTTTTTGTCTCAATGGAAAAAACTAAATCAAGGTCATGATTTTATCAGACTTAACAACGAAAATAAACCAAAAAAAGAGTCTGTGATGGAGACATTCATTCAGGAGGAATTCGAATACGCAGTTGAACTGCTGCAAGCGATCCACAAATATTTTACTTCGTTGAATAAAATGTGCAAAGGAGCTGTAGCACCTGACGAAAAAGTCCTTGCTGTTGGTTATTCCCTGTTGAAATACGAGGTAGGTTGAAGATTGTTAGTGGAGAATCTTGAGACTATTTGTAACTTTCTTATAGACTCCCAAAGTATGGTTAGACATTTGGAAAGGACCAAAAGAGCCTGTACAATATTTAAGAAGATGCATGGAGAAAGTTATATCCTTATCTCAATGGAAAGAAGAGAATATACAGAGTTTTTTCGAGAAACCAACACGATTGGCTTCATTGTTTCATCCAGATGCGTTTATTGCGTCTTATAAACAATATTTTGCAAAGTACGTACTTATAATTTCTAATAGCGGAGCACCCCACAAGGATTTTAGTGGGGCACAATTATTCTTATATATCCATTTACAAATAAGGAGTAAAGGGTGGTAAATTTATCATGTTTATTTTATCATAATAACTAACTAGAAAAATAAACCAAACCATTAAGTCTACGGCACGCAACTGATTTAATTTCTATTATTATATAATTTCATGTGAAAATAAATTGATTCAAGGGTCAGTCAAATTTCAATGGACGAACTGTTACTATATTCCACCTGGAAGCCGAAGAATAATTCCTTGATATTAGCTGACATGCTTATTGAAGGAGGAGTGTTTGAAAATGGTAACATCAAACGTTGTTCGCCAAATACAGAAAATGTTAATAGCGTTCCTAATTGTTATCTTAGCTGGATGAAAAAGGTAATTGATGATCAAATAAGACTCAAGCTTCATTTTCAATGATAAGTATCAAAAATAAATATAGTTAATATGCCATGACCATAATCGATTGCTCTTTCGATTCTTGAGTGGAGATCAGAGAGATAATTTGCCAGATCAGTAGGATCTATGCTGGGCTCTATCAAGATCCCTACCACTGGTTGGAAGATTATAGTGGATTTGGCAAAGTTCCCGGTTATTTCTTATTTCCGGCGTCGGTGATTACATAAATTACCTACCTAACTTCGCCAATGTCATCACTCTGCTTATAATCTTATTTGCAGACGACACCACTACGTCGACGCGTTACCACCCCTCAGACCCTATACTGCAATGGATCAAAAATAAAGATGATCAGATTAAGAACTGGATTTTGGCTAACAAATTGAATCTAAATGCCGACAAGACACATAATATATATAACTTTACTTTGCAAACTTCTTCATCAAACCTGGAAAGTCAGGAATCGGTTAAATTTTTGGTGGTCCACTTGGATCCAGGGTTGACTTGGAACATTCATATCAATCATCTAAGCTCCAAAATAACTTTCCTAATAAGAAGCCTTTCCAAAAATGTATCCAGGGACACCCTACTGTCGGCTTACCATGGATACTTGCATGGATACTGCAATTTTAAACTGGGGTCATTCTCCCAATACTGCTCAAATCTTTGGATTACAGAGATGTTGTGTCAAAATTATCGCAGGGTTAAAATATCGAGATTGTTGTAGAAATAGTTTTGCGCAATTGACACTCCTTACACTTCCATGTACTTTTACATTTCACTGTCTAACCTACATAAAACTGAGCCCAGTAAACTTCAGATCACATAGTGATATTCACCCATATTCAACTAGAAATAGAGATAATTTAGTCCTCATCTACCACAGGCTACAACGTACAAGAAGGGGCACCGATTACTAAGGCAAAAAAATGTTTAATGCTCTTCCAATAGATATGAAAAACCTAAACTTTAACAATTTTAAAACCAAAGTCAAAACATCTCTTTTAAAAAATGCCTTCTATTCCATCGAGGAGTATCTAGAAAGTGATTTTTATATGTTAATGTATTTGTCTTTATATTTTGATGTATGTCTTCCTATGTATTGCTACCATTAGTATCTTACCTAAGAAGCTTTGTGCTAGTATATATTGTTATTTTTTATATTAATTGTAAAATTTTTTCTCTCTTTGTTATATCTGACCTGTAAAAGCACTTTAGTGTAATACTTTGCCAATAAATAAACTAAACTAAACTAAACAGTCGCAGAAATAGGCTGACGTTAAGTAACCGATAAAAAAAATTCAATTGCGACAGATACATATTTTATAAGCAACTCCACAGCACCCTCTTTTCGGTACAGTTATTTTTTACAATAATTTTCTTTTATTGATGATATTTTAGGATGAGTCTCTGAAAGAAGACAATAGTATAAACGTACCTTTGTACTCGACATCCAATAGAGAAAATAAAATAGTTTCGTTACAAGTGCCTTGCGAAAGAAATGAACGGGAAAAATGGCAGCTTTCAGGAATTGCATTTTATCTAGCGTACTGAAAATATAATTTTCTTGTATTGATAATATTAAAATATACTTCACTATATTTAGAGACACCAAATAAACATCTAGACCTATCAACTTTTTCATTTCCACACCTCAATATTGTTGAATTAGGCTTATTTTTCAATAAAATATCAATAAATGCTGCTGTTTTATTGTTTTATTCACTAGATGACAATAAATTATAGGAGAACCTTTATAAATAGTAACAATTATAGTATGACGTATGACGAACGCAGTATCTGCTGAAGCAAAGATATTTTGATTATTTTCCCCAATCTATTATACTTCTAAAACGAAAAGCTTGATGAAAATTACTAACTGCAGCCTGCTTTATTTCTGATTTTGAATTTTTCCAGCCTGTGGAGCAATTTATGAGTAACTTATACATAATTCTTTAATGATCTCATGTTTTCGTATGTTTTCTATTAAATCATGAATCCATGTCTCTTAAAAGAACTGCAATGGACACATTGATAGCTGTTGGACTCAATTATCGGTAATCAACCAAATGCAAAGACCGCTGCAGAACTTGTCTAGAACACAGTGTGAATGAATTGGCATAAAATTGATTGAGTTTAGTGTGAGGAAAAGGATGATAAATATATGATATTGCTACATATAACTTCAGAGCGATGAAAGGTGAAAGGAAGGAAAAGTAAAGGACACAAATGGAATGTAAGTCCTGGACACAAGTAAATGCTTCACACTTTCAAGGAATTGGTAGGGGTGGGGCTCAGTAAAAAATATGTTTATCAATGCTGCTTTATTGGGGAAGGTATACATCTTTGGTACAAATATCGTTGCAATATATAAGGTTTTATAATACGTTGTATCGGATTAAATTACATTTATATTTTGTAGCTAATTTAATATTGATCCCTTCTAAATATAAACATTAACTATTTGCCTGCTTAGTTATTTTATTTATTAGTTATTTTATTTTTAGAATATCATTCGAATACTTCCAAATTCGTGAGTGCCAAAAAATGTTTGTGAAAAATATTTGCGAGGTTTTATTTTTTGAGAAAAAATATTCCAAAAAGTAAAATTCGGACTGGATATTTCCTTTAGCTATAAAGGGAAAATAGTTAAAAGGATTCTTTGAAACTTTGGAAAATATCTGGAAAGTTATTTTCTTTCTATCTCCACGCCATGCTAATTTTTATGACGGATTATTTTCATCGCTTTATTCGACTAATCCCAACGACTCATATTTGTTCAAAGTTTCCACACATATTTTCACCAATTCACCTTTTCTCGGGATATTTTTCCATGAAATTCTTGACATCTCAATGCTCTATTTTCTTGAAGCTTGTAGTAATTTTTCTTCAAATAAACAAACTGCTCACCATTGTGTTCTTGAATCCATTTTCAACCATTTTCAGTCGAAGCTATTTTTATAGATATTTTCAAAAACTTTTGACTGAATTTAACTGCCAGTTGTGGTTGCTGATGAATGAAAAATGACTGCAAATTGTTGAAACTGAGTCTATTGGTTTTTAGAAATGTCAAAAAATAATTCCCTAATAAAATTTCGTTACTTCGTTTTTCAAATTGACTCAGTTTTAACAGGAATAAATACAAATTGGAAAAAGCTCTTTAATTTCAGCAAATATTGGAAGTCATCGAACAAGTATCAATAAAGTCTATTTCGTTATATCTATGCATAAAGCTGGTAACAAAAATTTAACATTATTGTAATTAGTAGATAAAAAATAATATTATTAATTTCCCAATTTTTTTCAAGCATGTTTTCAAAAAAAACCTCAACTTCTCTAAACAATAATTATATTAAAATTGAGCAAATTTATTAACTTCCCTAAAATATTCGAAATCCACAAAAAAATCACAATTTATCAAGTCTCGAGAAGGCAAATACTTCATCGACGAATACTAAACATAAATTAAACTATAAATATAATTTGCAAACATACATGGTGTCCCACGACTATTAAGACAAGTAATATATCAGAATTGGGCAGTAGTAGATAATTATAATTATGGGGATGTAAATAAGAGCAAATGTTGCATCTTTTCTTGTTATTGTGTCACCCAATGAGTTATTTGTTCTTGGTCATGTGACGTCGCATTCAAAATGATTAATGGGACAGCCTGTATATTTGTGCCTTTCTATGTTCCTCCCGATGAAACAATTCCAACTAACTAGCACACTTGGGGACTGAAGTGATTAATTCAAGAGCTACAGATACTCAGAGGGCGAGTTGTACCAACAGTCGGCTAAACCTGGTATATCTAACCATAGGGTTAAATTTAACAAAAGTCTAAACCGGTACGTGTTGTACCAGTGGTGTTTTCGTGCAGTTTTGTTAATCAATCATTTTGAAAGGTTGGTTTCAGTGAATGCTAGACGAATGAACTACTGTGGAGTAAATTACTTATGTTTTGCCAATGGAAAATATAAAAGAAGAATTTTTAATGCGATTCTAACCCCCCGTCTCAGTTTACATTCTCAGTTTCTGAATTGTTTTTTATTTTTGCATATTATTGTATTTGACTGAAAATAAAAAAAGGTCAAAAAACTTCATGGCCAAAGAAGGACGCCTCCTCTTGAATTGCGTAAAGCAACAGTGGAGCGTTATTGAAAATAAAGGTAGAACGTGTCGCGGGACACACGGTAGGAACTTTAGTTCCTTTTAAGCAAAAATTATGTAAAATTGAATTTTTAATTTGAAGTTATATTACAGTTTATAGAAATTTTTATTTTCTAGATTTTTTCTTAAGTGGGTCGTAGAAAAAATTTGCTGTTCGACTCGTGTGGATTGTCCATATCGCACTTGAACGATTGAGCTCTCCGCCTACGGCGTCGTGCTCAAACTTCGTCCTCGTGCGATATTGCCATCATATCCACACTAGTTGCACAAACTACTATTTCTATCAAAATATGCCCTTTTACATTTAAAAACAACCTGCCAAATGTCGAATCAATTTATCCATCCATTTTAAAGTTATCGAATTGAAACATTCAAGTTTTCAAAATTTCAACACCCTGTATTTCGAAAAGTAAATGTGCTAGACCCGTTAATCGCGCCAAAAAAATTATGGAAATAATAGTAAAAATTTATCCCAACAAATTCAAGTAGATCACCAGCACTGCGAATACCAGCTCTGCATAGAATTTCAATCTAGCATCGGTGGTTCAGTGGTAGAATGTTCGCATTGCACGCGGGCGGCCCGGGTTCGAATCCGGGCAGGAGCATATTTATTATTATGAATCGCTGCTTCGTAAACGAGAGAGAGACTGAGGAGGCACAAGCACGCAGAAGCAAGGCACATAACGAAGCACTGTAACATAACGCAGCGTAACGTAACGCGTAACGGTCAGATGTTTTGCATCGCGACCCCTGGTCGCTCAGACATAACCTGGCGTAAAGAACTAAAGTTCCAAAAAGGACTGACGCAGTCAGTCAGTCCTTATTTTAATACATCTAGCGATCGCTACAGGGACTTCGGCATCCTAAAAAACAAATTTGCAAACATGAAAAAAAAATCCAAAAAAGCTTTCGCGGAAGAGAAACTGCAGGGACTCGGCACAGGTGGCGGAGAATATGTTCCATCTCCTGCCAATGATATTAATGTGGAACTGAAGGAAAGGAACTTTTAGGGAAACAAGTCACTGGCCTGTGCTCTCAAGTTGACGATGTCTTAATCTATCCAAAAACTCCTGGTCATTCCATTCTGTAAAATGGTTAGTTCGTCGCCGAGTTTTGTGGGCGTCTCGGATATACTTGTAAATTTACAAGTTCATTAAAATCTTCGTCATCACTAAAATTCAGTATATCGGGATATTCCATTATATTTGGTAAAAATAAAAAATTTACAGAATCCACTGACAGTGGAAAAAAGTTTTAATGTTAGAAAACTAGGGTTATCATTTTAACCACTCATTTTTGGGCGGTTAACAAACCCGTTGTCAAAACTCTGGTTACCCACTGATCCAGTCTGGTACAACACCCATTTTGCTTAAACCATTAGTTATGTTTTAAACCGTGTTGGTACAACTCGCCCAGAAAGGCACAAATATACAGGTTGTCCCATTAATAATTTTGAATGCGACGTCACGTGACCAAAAACAAATATCTCATTGGGTAGCACAATAACAGGAAGAGATGCAACATATACTCTAATTTACACCCCCAAAATTATAATTATCTACTACTGCCCAATAGGGTACAAGCATAAATTTTGCTATTGGTGGGAATTGACGCTTTATTAGGTCTCATAACACCTTGCATGCCTATTTTTCCAAAAAAATATAAACTTTACTTTTAAAACGACTTTAAAAATCATAAAATTTGAGAGTCTGCCAAAACTCGCTTTACGTCATAAAGATGGCTGCCCCATGGTGTGACGTCATTTGTTTACGTTTTTATTCGTGTATCACGCTCTGAGTTCTTGTGACCTAATTTGTTTCTGAAAGCTTTAAAAATGGATAAAGCCGAAAAAAAACCTTTGTATTCCAAGTATTGCATTGTTCCAGTGTGTGAATCAACGTCTATTAAAACTCCAGACAAAATATTTGTTACTTAACCTGGTGGCGCAAGCAAAAATACACTTAAGAGAAGGGCATTACTTTTGATTGTGAAGACCATTTTGATGTAGGTACCTACTTCTATGCTGGTAATTTCTATTCTTAAATAATTTGAGGTTATGTACCTATATGTCTAGGAATCAACCATAAAAACATCATTTCCTTACGACCACACATCGAAATATGGTTGGTATATATTATATAAATAAAACATAGTTTAAATCGTACTTACGATAATGCTTTAACTCCTCTTATTTCCTCTGCATTAAAGCAGCTGTTATGTTATCAGTTTGTGCTCTTACAAAACCTTCGCTAGCCATATCTTCACTCACGAAATATGAAAGAATCGTCACTGAACACTGAACTAGTAAATAAAATATATTCTTCCAAAAGTTTTAAAATATCCTCGGAAATATCGAATATTTATGACCACTTTCCACTTTACGTTGACTTTTAGAAATAAAAAAAAGCACACACAAACACGTAATGGTCTCAAACAAACATATGAATGATATTTTTACGTCAATGAAGCAATTAATAGTTGATTAAAATACAATATAAACACACAACTACACATAACCTAATGCAATACCGGCCATATTGACATGTAAACACAAGAGATATGACATCACACGTATCATCGGTAGCGTTCGGAAATCCTCGGGCTGTGGTCGGAAGGTGCATTGAAATTTGAATTTTATTTTAAAATTTGGGAGTAATTTCCAATGGAAACTGGTTTATTTCCTATTATTAGTAATTTTTGATATCATATTTACTATTATAAATTAATATCCAAGCAAAATATGAAATATGCGTGTACTCTATTCTGATATATTGCTTGTCTTAATCGTCGTGGGACAACCTGTATACAATAGTGACATGACATGTTATTGATACAATGAGGGCGGTTTGACGGATGAGTGATTTTTCAGAGGTTGGCAACACTATAGTGAAACTATAGATGAAGCATGGGTACCTCCACTATATCTTAGAATCAAAAATACAATCAAAGCAATGGATTTAATCATCATTAACCATCTTTTCAGTTGTTAATCACTTGTCAACTGATAATAATTAGGTTGAGTGAATCTTCATGTCATGTCACTTTTGTGTACGCCAATGATTATTCAAAAGCCGAAAGAATAATTTTAGGCCGTAGTAGCTATATATCTAACCCATGGTATTGTTTCACCATACATTTCTTAAATTCCTTAAATAAATGACAGTACCCAAAATAAATACAATGACGGCAATTTGCAATTTTAGACCCTCCAATATCAAAATTTTATTGTTTTTTATACTATTTTGATTTCATTGTTTTCCAAAATGACAATTCTTTGTTTTTTTCAAGGCTTACGGCATATAATGTTGATAATTTGTTTAAAAAGTATCTTTGCCCAATTGAATAACTGACAGAAAAAATTGCATTATATTTTTAAAAATATAGTGAAAGTGATTGTAGTGTAATATTTTGAGTGAAACAGGAAGCTGCACAACTTATTTTAATTCTAATGTGTATTGATGGGTCACATGTTTGCAAACCTCTCAGAAATTTGCGGAGTTTGTTTTAGTTCATGAGCCAGCCCCGAAGCTCACGTAACAATATATATTTGAAACTCATTTTGGTAAAAATAATTCCATCATATGTCACTCAAATTTAAGAATTTTTGGTGAACACACTGAATTACTATACAAAATTCACAGGATAATTTATAATTATTATTCATGCCTCCAAAATTTTTATCCTCAATTCTTACACTTGAAGTTCTCTGATAGTATGGACGATGAAAAGTTTCATCTGTAAAGCCTAATATAATCAATACGTATTATGAGGGGAAACAACTAACAGATTATTAAGATAACCAAAAAAAATAATGGATTAATTGTTTGTGATCCCTTCCATTATTTAATTCTCACATAAATAAATAATGAACGTATATGTTTTAAGTTATTATAGTTTAATCGTTAAACGTTGAATCAGTCTTTATATATATTTACAATTTTTTTTAATATATAAAATCACATAAACATTCCATCAGCCCAACGTTTTATACCATTTTATATCAATGTTTATGTGATTTTCGTCTTTAGTCATTTTATCATATTATAATTTTTTTTATTCAAGGATATAAACAAAATTATAAAAATATCGGTCAAAACGATAGAGGCACAGACTAGGAAAGGCATGTTTGATATGATAAGGTTGTAAAATTAATAGCAATAAAGTATAACAAACCTGATGATATAATAATATACTCTTTCTAAAGTAAATATGAAGAGCACTACTTAGTTTACTTTAATTTACATAATCTAAGGCGATGAAGGTATCCATGTAAACGCAGATTAATTAGAATTAGGACTGCGTGCTAGGAACAACTTCACCAACCTTAAACTAAATAATTTATCAAAACATCGAATGATAGAATAGAAAAAGCTCACACTTTGTTATATAATCATGCAAAGATACAGTTATAAACTAATATTTCTACCAGTGAAGATTTCAAACAATAATATATGTGTAAAAATTCAAAATTATAGCTCCAATATACCCCGCTAACAGCTTGTTCAATTGGAACCCATCTTTGGTCCAGGAAAAATTTATTGACAAGTACAGTTACAAATAACTACCACTACAATAGACCTTTTTAACGGAAGACATCTTGTGGTTGCGGCGACCGTTGTCCACCTATAGATTTATATAGGAACTAATAGAAGCTAACTGTAATATTATGTAATATTATGAATACAGGGTAAGTGTGTACCACCTTTTGTTTAATAAGTATACCTAATACCTATCCATCAAACCCAATAAAATAGTCATAACAGCAAGCAATACAATTTTAAACAAAAACTAAACACAGGTCTGACACAGGTATCAAAAACACAAAAGACCAAACAACGCTCAATCGGCTCAATGGCTAAAACCGTAGATAAAACAATACATAAACACAGAACTGCCATATGGTAGATTAACAAGATTACGTTACAAGTGTCACTGTTTACCAATGAACTATATTTATAGTTTATTGCTGTTTACTCGTTCACTATACGAGACCTATAAATATGTGTCCTCGTTCTCTCGACGAGTCCCTAAAAAAAGAGGAGAAATATACCGTTGCCGTAATCTTAGGTACACCTGTCCAAGCTCCAAGTAACAGTTTCCATTTAATATTACAGTTAGCTTCTATTAGTTCCTATATAGATCTATGGGTAGACAACGGTCGCCGCAACCACAAGATGTCTTCCGTTAAAAAGGTCTATTGAGGCACATATCCCACTGTTTCACCAACCGATGTATACCCTGCTTATAGAATTCTTGTGGCTGCTGCTGGAAGAATTCTTTCACAGCGTCTTGCACTTCTGCGTCCGACTGAAAACGGTTACCTTTTAACGCCTTTTTTAGTGGCCCAAAGATGTGAAAATCGCAAGGCGATAAATCGGGACTATAGGGTGGATGCTCTCATATCCTCCATTTCTTTCGTTGCAGATTTTCTTTCACTACGTTGGCAACATGAGGCCGAGCATTATCGTGACGCAGAATAACACCACGTGAAAGCTTCCCTGGACGTTCTCTTCTTGTTGCTTGATGGAGCTTGTTCAAAGTTTAATTATACAGGTTTGCGTTGATATGCACTCTAGGTTCTGTAAACTCTATCAGCAAGTGGTCGAAAAAAAATGTCAACATCACCTTGCCTGCAGAAGGCAAGGCAAACTTCTTCGGTGGCGGAGAATTTGCGTGTTTCCATTGCATCGATGACAGCTTACTGGATGGTTCAAAATAATGACACCAAGATTCATCGCCAGCAACTATTGACGAGAGAATGTCATTACCATTTTGACTGTATTCCGTGAGGTGTTGCAAAGACAAGCCCATTCGCAAGCTTTTTTGGTCCTCAGACAAAAGACGAGGAACCCATTGCGCGCAAACTTTGCTGTAACCTAGTTTGTGTACGATACTATGGACAGATCCTATACTCACACCAACATTTTCTGAAATTGCTCTGATTGAAATTCGACGATTTTCTCTAATCAGGCCTTCCACACATGCCACATTCCTGTCTGTTGATGCAGTAATCAATGCACCTGGTCGTGGCTTATCATTCGTCCTCTCTTCTCCATTCTTAAACTTTCGACACCATTCATTCACAGTTGGATATGCAAAACATGCGTTTCCATACACTGCTTGCATTCGCGTATAAATTTGCAACGGTTGCACACCTTCAGCACACAAAAATTGAATGACCGCATGCTTATAAGTTGAAATAATACTCTTCTTGGTGTGCGTCATCGATTGTTAATGTCTTTCTAACACATTACGTAAGAAGAAATGGAAAAAAAGGCAAGTCTGTGATTAATCGTAATCAAAATATCACAATAATGAACCGTTTAAATGTATTACAAATGTTAACCCTAATCTTTGACTTACAAAAATTTGATTGGTTGATGTTTAGATTACGCTCAAGCTCAACCTATCAATCAAGAGTTTAAAATACTATGGAGGCGTTACTTTCGTAGCGGCAATAAGTCTTACGTCTTTTTCTACTGTCACACTGACAGTTCTTGACAGGTCTGTACTTTGTTGTTTACGGTCAATTATTATTTATGGAAAGTGAATATTAATCTTTTTCTTTCATTTATATGAATAATACAAAAATATGCATGAATACACGGCAAAACATCAGTATTTTGAAAGTTCTTAAGTATTTTCAGTTAGAAAAAGAAGCTGGTAATTATTAATTGCATAGCCTTTTCGAATTTGGCTAAATACAATCCTGATGATCTTATTTATCAAATTTAAGGTTACCTTTATGTCAAAATAGCAAATAAAATAAACGACATGCCGAAAACCCGGATATACGTCACAATCGATGACGCACACCAAGAAGGGTATTATTTTAACTATATCACATTTGGACGGATTGTTAACAACAAACGCCATTTCAAAGTCACAATACTTAAAATCGCTGTCAAATATAAACGAAATAAACAGATCAGTGTGACGTTTGCATACACTACTAATGTTGGAAAACGTCAGTTGAATGATTACAATTGTTTCCAAGGCTAACCTGACCAAAGATGGGTTTCAGTTGAACAAGCCTCGTATTTTAACAGGATATATCAATCCATTTAAAAGAGGGATGCCCGAGAGTTATTTACACCCGGTATGTTATTTAAATAAGTTTGAAATTCACTATTCTATCATTTTGTTGAAATTAAGATTCACTTTTACATAATTATAAAATTTCAATTAAAAAGCAGATGTGCCAGTCCTCGTCAAATCAACCAATAGTTGGTTTGTTTTGACGTGTGATAGCCAAGATTACATATTCTTTTCTAGACAAAGCCTAAGTGGAGGAAAAGCAATTTTATAATAACAAGGTTGTATCAAAACTAATGAAAATGTTCATGTTTATTTTGAGGCCGATTCATGCAACGTGCATTATAATTACATTTTTCTACTCTCACACTAGTAAATTCCATATTACCTACTATTTGGTTACTAAGTAAATAGATCATAACGGATACTGACACGTAATGACTAGCACGTAATAAAAAAAATTACGCTTCAGTTCTAGAAAAATAACAACTTATCAACCAAGCCTAGTCAGTCAATGGTTTCGAGTAACCATGGAAACGAGTTAGTAGAGGTTGTTTTGACATTCAATAATTAATAAGACTCGCTGTCACTAGCTGTTAGTGTGAATGTACAATTGTTTTAAAGACAAATAATTAAAATGAGCTCATCAAATAGTGAAAACGAACTAAGTAGCACACCACCCAATATTATACAATTAGCCGCGGACACTACTGACAACATATTGCCAGAAAAGTCAAGAGGAAGATATGAAAATGTATACCGGCAGTTTATGGACTGGCGAACAACTAACAGTGTATAGTTTGGCAAGTTTATCTGTAGCTACGGGGCGTCGGTAAGAGGGGAGGAAAAACATGGCGTATATCTGTCAAACGTACAAATGGCGTACGGTACCTATTTTACCAAGTAAAACTGAAATTACAAAGGTAACTGACAATAGAAACGCCACTGGATAAATCAATATCAGTCAATTGACGAAGTGAGAGGGAGAACATACGCACGCGCTTGCCAATAAGAAGTCAGCTGGTCCATAAAAATCACCAATTATGTAATCGGAGTGTGTGGTCATTATGGTTTTCGTACAACGTTGACAGAGCTTTAAGAATCCCATAACAAATTTGGAAAAGTGTTCTCTTTTAATATTCATAAATTGGAAAATAATGTTAATAGAATGAATCCAACGAAACAAGCACATTATAAAATGAACGTTCAATCATATTTTTAATATTGTTAATAATAAAAAGACCCATTTATAATTATTATCACTACATAATCAGTTCTTCTATTTTTTCATAGTTAAACATGGCAATGTCGAATGTTTCGACTGCATTCCTTTCACGGTTTCAGATAAACTTGCCAAAGTATAAGTTCATTTCCTGAAAACGTACTCTTGGCATATTTTGGAGAAATCACCAAGAAATTCAAACCGTCTTCATTATGGGCAATATATTTGATGTTGAGGAGTACTATAACTTGGAAGAATAATGTCAATATTGAAAATTACATTAAATTGCGAGGTTACTTAAAAAGACAATCCGACGGTTTTAAAAGCAAAAAATCGAAAACCTTACATTCTGATGAGATAAAACTTTTTTCAAATGAAGCTCCTGATGTGCAGTATTTTTTTCTAGCAACTGTTTAATAAATAAATGCTACTTGTTATTCATGCGTTTTATTTTTATTAATGAAGTTGTTCGTAGAAAAGTATAGTACACAACTGAAGTTGTAAGCTTATTACATGCTTATAGAATTACCGCAACTTTTCTATTCGCACATAATAAGCAGCTTACAACTCTTGTTATGTAATATACTATTACCTACGACCCCCCTGTAATCAGTCAATAACACACAGTCGGTATCAATGTAATGACGTCTATTACGCACTGTAAAAAAACGCACAGCTGTAAAGTAAATCGCATGGCTTCCCTAGCAACATCTTTTAGCAACTGTCAATAGACGTCGCCATTTTATTCAAAATTTACCATTTGAAAACATTCGAACATACGTTTAAGTATGAAAAGCCCAAAGGGCTAAGTATATGTATTGATTATATAATAATTGAAAAATGGACTTTCGATTATCAACAATGTATTAATAATGATTACGTTAGTTCTTTAATGTGCTTCTTTCATTGGTAATAGAGTAATAGAGATGGAGTTTGCCAAGCACCTCTAATTATGTAACTGTTATTTCTTATGCTTCTTATGAAAAATACAAGTACAAGTAAGTCATAGGTAAAGTATAGTACGTAACTCGTGTTGTAAAGCATTTTACGCACTCACGGAATCACGCACTCGCCGCTACGCGGCATCGTGCGTAACTTTTACATTCGTGCGTAAAATGCTTCTTACCACACACGTTACGTAATATACTATTTCATTACATTCTAACTACACTTGAATTACATTATCACTGCCTAATCAAACCAGTTCATGGAACGAATTAATTATGAACTGACAAGGCTGGCAATTGATAAACGTCATGTTATTTGAATCGTTTGTGGTTGTGCTTGCAATTATTTGGAAGTTGTGAGGTTCTTTTAGCAAAAACGTGTTGGTATATATCAGTTTCACTACTTTTGAAAGTATTAATGGCTGCTCGAAATAGGGGGAGACCTCGGAATGACAGCTGTAACATTTTTGGCGCATGCGATTTTATGGATTTCACCATAGACATAGACGTTATATTACATTTCTCTATGGTTTTCACTAAAAATATAATGTGATTATAATTTATAGTTGAAAGTGGACCAACTTCTTAATGCAATAGTGTAATTGAAATTCAATAATGTGGTTGCCTGAACATCATATAGTTAGTAATTAACTTTTCCTAATGTAAATGTAGTTATAATATAATGAAAATCTAATGATAATGAACGTTGCATGAATCCGCCTTCAACTACGTCAAGCAATATATAAGATACAGTTCATACCATTCCGGCTCCGGCATAATAACTTTTTCCAGCACCGGCATAATATCTTTTTCTAGCTCGACAGCTTCTTTGTGTGTGTTCAATTGAACAGTATATAATAACATTTAGCAGTAGGTACATCAAATTTGCCACAAGAAGGTTCAATGTTAAAGTTTAGTTTGCTTCGAATATGCTATCGGCATATTAGAAGAATTTCTTGTAATATCCTCAGTCTAAAAGGTTGCTAAAGCATTTCACAATCTATTTCGATATTAACATTTTCACTAATTTTTTACAATTATCATGAAAAATCAACTAATTATATAGTATTCACATTTTTCAGGAATAGTCTAAGATGTAATTGACATATGCAGTACATTTTTTATCGTCTACTTCAATAAATTAATCTAACTTGACAATTATATCATTTAGCATACCTGCTTTACTGTCACAATATAAAATTCTAGAAGCTGAAGACTTGGAAGTGATATATACAACTTGCGAAATGTAACGGAACCCAAACCTCTGTTATCTAGTCAGAAGCCCAACTTTTTAGCGTTAAGTCTTGAATTGGAACAGCTCAATCAACCAAATCCTAATGAAGAACCTAATGATTGAATGTTTTATTTGCTACAAAGGCAGTTACTAACTATACGTAGTCTGGACCGTAAAAGAGTCTATTAGCATGAGAAAAAATGTAGCCTTTTTACAAAAAATATTATATTGTTCAAATTGCGCATAAAGAAGACAGAAGTACCATTACTTGCTATTTCTGTAGAATAATTGGAAGATACATAGGTATACACTTATATTCAAGTCTTAATTCGATTGAATTCCCATTGTCTTTTTATCCAGATTTATTGACGTGATATACTGGCACAAGTTTTTAAGAAAGGCTCCCCTCAGCTTAGGATGCTTTCTTCGAAGAACGCAGTATCGTGAACGGCGCATTTGTCGTCGATTATTATCTGGCAAATATGTCCGTTTTCTAAAACGTTATTCTTGAAATGTACTTCACATTCTTCTTTTTCTGAAGTGATGTGCAGTCCGCCATTTTTGTCGCACATGGCGTGATGTCAGAGCTCCAGCGTATCTCGATCTGATACCTGTGGAAATATTGTCAAAACATTAAAAAACAAATTTATAATTATTAAGATATTTTCAACTCATTCAACTTTAGACTGGACTATCACAAACAAGCTAGCAGATAATGACGAAACAGAAAGAATCCTTATCGATATTGAATACAAGATTTAGAAGGTAAGAAACGACAAAAAGTGACTCATACAGTGTGGAAACCACTTATGGAATAAAATTCTTTATGTCATCATTTTAGCAAATTATAAAAAATGCAAAGACACGTCAACTTTTGAATTGAGTTGTGCCTTATGTAAACATAAATGTAAGTATACAGGGTGATTCACGCAAGTATGCCATAGTCAGTGTTGTTTTTTTTAATGAAACACCCTGTATATTTGCATATTGGCATACATATTGGTCACTCAATAGTACCTCTTCGTCAAATCCATTTATTGGGGGAGATTTCATCTAAATAAGTTCTTACCATTAAAGCATAATAGGGTGTTGCCCCGTCTTGCTGGAACCAATTAATATTTTCATTCGGTAAGCTAGGATCTATTGCGTTGCGATATAAGTTTGCCAACGCAGGAATAACTTCATTTCTAAGCATAATTAAATATTTTTCAGCTGTCAAATTTCCATCTATAAATATAGGACCAATAATATGGTCGCCTATGATACCGGCCCAAACGTTCACCTTTTGAAGGTACTGAGTATGTGTCACACCGGCCACACGCATCCAATTAGGATTCTCTGCTGACCAATATCTACACTTCTGTCGGTTTACCTCTCCATTCAATGTGAATGTCGATTCGTCAGAAAAAAGAATGGTACCAAGAGCTATCTCATTTCTGTTCAGCTACGATCTGGATCGTCTTCTGTTAACTCCTGTACAAAATTTAATTTGTAGGGATGAAGTTTTTCTTTATGAAGACATCTTAGAACAGTAGTTGTATGAATACCATTATTTTCACGTGCAATTTGACGTGTACTTGAAGTTGGATTCTCTTCGACACTTAACAAAATATCCACTTTCACATCCTCTTCAACGGAGTGTGGTTTCCTTTTCAATGGTTTGACATGTCCAAGTTCTCTGAATTGTGCATGAATTTTAGACACAGTACTTTGTGAAATATTAGGCAATTCGGGATACCTGTGATTAAATAAGTTTGCCACTTCAACTTGACTTCTGCAGTTATTCCCGTACCCGATCATCATTAAAATCTCAATTCGGTGAGTCTCAGTTAAATATTTAATTGTTATGTCGACAAGGAAAGAGTGTTTGACAAAGATTCTACTTTTTCAGTATAAACTGTCAACACATCAACAGCTGACAGAATAGAAAACAATCCACGTTATTTACCGATTTAAAACAATCCACATTATTTACCGATTTTGTCTAATTATTGGCGTTTTTAGGCAATTTTTAGGTATTTATGATAAATAAAATTCATGGGCGTAGCAGGTTTTGTTTAATATACAAATACGTCGCTAATAATGAGTTAGTTTAGATTTTCGATAAATCCATATTTAACTAATTTAAAAAAGTACTAATATTTCAAGTGTAATATAAATGATTAATTTTAAAATTTCACCCTGTATAATTTATAATTGACCATACATTATTCAGTTTGTTGGAATCGGTTCATTAGGAGGATTTCAAAAATATGCATATATACAGAGTGTTTCATTAAAAAAAACAACACCGACTATGGCATACTTGCGTGAATCACCCTGTACATTTAAATTTGTGTTTACATAACGCCTAACTCAATTCAAAAGTTGACGTGTCTAGGCATTTTTTATAATTTTCTAAAATAATGACAACGAATTTTATTCCATAAGTGGTTTCCACACTGTATAATGAAAGCTTCAACTGCTTGGCGACTAGGAATCTCAAAATTATAAAAGTGAACGAGCCTTTCATAACATAATCTAGTCACATAAATAAGCTTCAAAAGGCTCGAGCCAGGGAGAATACTGGAAAATAAAAATTGGATAAATTACAATGAAACGCTGAGTGAACAGTATTATTTCTTGAAGTGTCTACACTTAGAAATATTTTCACTTATCCTTTGGGTGACCTTTCGTAACAAGCCATCTAAAATTCCTATAAAAAAAGTGACTTGAAAACATAAATATTAACAAAATCACTGTTAGTCTTAAATAATTATGCAATTTATTCAGTTAGGTGCACGATGAGTGGCTATTTATCGTAATTTAGCACTCCACTGTTTCCAAATCAGTTTGTTTAGTGAATATCCGAGCGCAAAGGGAAGACCTTGTCAAAAATAAACCTGAGCATATTGTACAAAGTACATGATCTTATGCTGTTATATCATCTTCTAAGCAAAGACTCACTATATATAATGATCGCAAAAAGTCTATTCGATTTACACAAGTACGACAAGGAAAATATGAGCAGAACTACATGAAAGAGAGAAAATAATAATTGTTCGCAGTCAGCGTTGGGCGTGTTTTCAGTTCCAGCTACCAATCACATATAAAAGCAGCGTTGCCAGTTTAAAATGTTTGGCACTTTCTAAGGAATATTTATCTTATTTAGCATTTAAATTTTGATCCGGGATAACGCCTAATTTATTGGGAGAAATTTTGGTGATCACTTTTGAATAAGTGAGATCGACACAGATAAGAATAAAATAATATAGTTCAAGAAAATAAATGGAAAAATTACAATCTGCAATAAATAAAATCTATACACTGCTTTCGATTTAACAATTATTGGTATTTAACATTGTTGCCGACATAAATTGGGAATAACTTTTACAGATAAATACATTTGGGAACAGCTGACTGCGCACAATTATTCTTCTCGGGGTAGGTTTTTTGGTAACATTTGTACACTTAGGGCCGGTTTTACAAGAAAGATTTATACTAGGTATAGTTATTCTGGGAATAAAGTTATACCAGAATTTATACCTAGAATAAAACTAGTTGGTTTTACGATGCTTTTTTACACCGGTATAGCAATTCTTGGAGTAAAACCGGCCCTTAGACAGATAGCTATTAGGTTATTATTAAAACCTTACCTCTACTAAGGGCCAATTGCTTTCTGGGCTCAACTGCCTTGGTGTTACCGGAGATTGTGGTGACTCCGGAGATGGTGACGTCGAGGATGATGATTCGCTCTGTGGAAGAATGGGCAGCGGCTTCAAAGCCGGCTTAAATTTGGGTCAAGCGACCGTCATCACTTGATTTTCGGGCTCGGGCGACCAGCAGTTGTCTGATAACCAGCAACCGATCACTACTGTGGCTAAGCCGATCAAAAGTGCCAGCATTATGTATACTTCGGCGTTTCCTAGAATAATTAATTGCATGTAAAAATGTAGGTAAAGTCTGTTTCACGTAAGAATAACCCACTTGAAGTTGCAGTCAACTTGTTGCCAGAACAAGCGCCATATTGTAAAATTGACATTCGACTTCAAATCAGAGTAGCGTAAAGTTTTCACATTTTGTAGGTTTACCAACAAGGTGAAAGAAAAAGGAGGGAAGGTAAGCGTGGTAGTTATTTAACCAACTTTCGACGGAAGTTGCTATATTGAGAAGCCACATTATAGTTAGGGAAGCGAATAGGGGATTTTTCGGGAATACTCAAGCGTGAAGTTGAAGATATGAGAGATACCTTAGACCTAATAGAACAACTTCGGAAAGTATTAGCTCTAGATCTAGTGACGCGCGACTAGGATAGACGATCAGATTAGTAGGAAAAAATCGATAGTCTGAAATACTCGAGCGCCTCAGATTTAAATATTCGGGGTAGATCTTAGTGTTTTAACACCAAATTTAAATAATCTGACGATAAGTCCTTTACGCCGCCGAGTTATAAGGTCGCGAAGTTGTAAAAAAAACGTTAATCCGGCATTCTCGAGCGTGATTTTTTATTTTTTTATTTCGAAGAATATTATCTAAAAATACAAAATCTGCCGGTTTCCGCATGAACGGAAGTATGGAGGAGCCATTTCGTCTTCCGACCCAGACAGCACAAGTACGTACCTGAAACGTTTCCAGGATGTCAGTTATCAGACATTCGATGTCCCAGGAACGTCCGTACCAGAACCTTAGCCGTCCTCAGGACGTCCTGAGGACATCTTTTGTTACTAAACCATACGTCCCTGGGAAGTCCTAATAAGAACATTCCAAGTACGTCTTCTCATTTTTTTAATGGACCTTCGTGGGATCTTTTTAACGGACTCAGGAAAAATTATTGAGAATAAATACCATAATATGTCTATATACATTTATTCAAATTTTTATACATTCATATATAAGGACCCGAACAGAGTAATTTTCAAAATATTCTATGCCTTCAATTTTTGTAGGAAAATCAGGATTGAGGTTATGTACTGTTGCATCTTCCATGGGGCCATTTAGAATGATTTGTCGATGAGATACATCACTACTACTGCAATAAGCGTCGATGTCTTCAGCACAAAATGCCGACCCCGCAGGTATACGGCAACTTTAAGTCTCTTGGCACGCATATAGTATTTTTTCATGAATGCCATGTTAATAAATGGGATAAGATGATCTTATTTTATTCACACTTACGTGAAATATGTACCAATGGGTTCAACAACACATTATATTAAATATCACAACACTTAACTTTACCAAATATAATAATTTATACTCTTGTCTCTAATTATATTACACACACAGAAACGAAAAACAACCAAAGTGGCGACTGACAGATGGTGGGAGCCGAAATAGCGAATGTGCTGTCACGCATGCGCATTTAATGAATAGAAATAATTGTGCTGAATTGAAAAAAAATGAATGAATTATGTATTTTTGGGTTTTTAATTATTATGTACCTAAAAATTGTAAATAATTGTGGTTTCTAATAACGATGTGTATTATTTTCCAATTTTTGATACTAGTTTGTGCGTCCCCAGGACGTCCAAATTAGAACGTCCCTAATACGTACAAATTAGAACGTCCCTAGTACGTACAAATTAGGTCTGGGACGTTGGGACCAATTTAGGACTCAATATGGACGTCCTAAGGATATCCTGTGCTGTCTGGGGAAAAACGCGCTGCGGCATATAAGTCGCGAACGATACATTTTACAAAAAAAAGTTTATTTTATTTTACACAAAAAAGGTCTCTGTACAATATGTTTGTCCAAAGTTGAGACTTTTGGACTTTAAGCATCATGGAAAACTCAAACTCCCGTTTTTTGAGTATATCTCGAAAACGGAGGGTGTTAAAAAAATTGATATGAAACAACGATGATTAAATTATGTAACTTTCATTATATCTCAAATTTTTTTTCTAAAGCTTCTCGACAATTTTCGTGGACTCGGAAAAAATTATGTATACAAAAGTATTATTAACATGTACAGTTTTATTTATTTATATTATTCAATAGCCTGTTGATCCTCAAATTGTTTTTTGGACGTACCGTAAGCAAAACGAAGTGAAGAATTGAAGCAAAAAAGAGAAATGTGCCATAAACATGTAATACAGATTGAGCGCTTCACAGAAATATGCCGTCCAGAAACAAAAAAACATTTTTCGGTCAGATTAAGGGAGCCCACCAACATTTTTGTCAGTAAGAGAATATGCTTTGAGGATACCGAGATAAACCTCCCCTATGAAAATTTGACGCGCTCGAGTATTTCAAAAGAACTTTTTTTTGCATTTTCAAAAATTTGTCGTCACGCCAAGATCGTCAGCGGGCCTACTTAACACCCCTTCCGAAAATCTGACGCGCTCGAGTAAATTTTTTTTTTCGGATTTTTGACTACTTGCTATGCCTACCCCCCCCCCCCCAAGCAAACCGGCAGATTAGTATGCCGTTGTTATCAGAGGCACTTGGGGCATACGTGGTATGAATATAACACTCAGGTGGTGAGACTTTGCATTGTATTCTCTTTATTAAATGTGCCTTTAGACCATAGGATTTTTCATTCGATTTTACATTTAATTTTAACGAATTTTATAAACGGAAAAATCGATTTTTGTATAAGCTACTCGAAAATTTTTTGGATACATAAAGCTGTTCAGAACAAAGGCTGTGGATTTTTGATTATCTACAACTTTTTTAACACTATTTACGTCGTCATTTACCATTTCCCAACCCTTCCAGCTTCACGATTGCATTTAGAGCCCGATTTTTCCCCCACCGTAATTTGCTTGTCCTATAATATTCCAGAAATACTCAAATTCCTTTCAACAAACTAACAAAAATTAATAACGTCATTTTCCACCTCATCAATCGAGTTTCACCTTCCAATTAATAATAACATTCAACCGATTCATCTTGCTTACCCTTTTTGATTTTCTCTATGAAATAATACACTAAAAACGAAAAAAAAATATGTGTTGATGAATAACGGTGATCATTCTTAATTTTCAGTTGTCACAGCTGCTCGTTATCATTCCGAAACAAAAGCACAATTATGAAAATGAGCATTATGACGGCTCTAAAGCGCTTTTACTTGGGTAAATATTTACCGGGGAAATGCAGGAAGCCCTGTGCCATGATACAGTGTTCCGGTTTTTTTATCAATAACATTTTACTTGAAAACTAAAAATTTAGGGGACGCAATGGGTGGATTTTCGAAAATTTAGATTTAATTTGGACAAAATGGATACTAATTCACAAAGTTTTTTTTTCTTCTAAATTCGTAATTCGGTCCGCTGTCGAAGCAGGTAGATTTCATGTGGGTATTAAAGGATTATTTTTAGCAATTGTTCTTCTGAAGTGCAGAGTGTAAGACGTGTTTATTTGTGTCCGTTATTGTGATTTTGTTTGTCTGTTTGACATGGAAAATATTAATTTCACCTCTATGGTGAGTGAAAAGGGTAAGCGTTTATTAATAATAGATGGGTTTAAATTTTGTTTTCAAAAATCATTATCTTATAATGTCAAGCGATACATTTGCATTAACAAAACAAAATGTAAAAGCTACATCAAATTGAATGAATCTGATATTATCGTAGGTTCTGTAATTAATCATACAAATTGTTTTCGTTGATGGTACGTTTTATAGTTGCCCAAAGCCATTTACTCAAGTCTTTTGTTTTCATGGCTCACACGAAAATGTGTATATTCCACTAGCTTTTTTTCTTTTACCCGATAAATCACAAATCACGTACGAACATGCATTTCCACATTTAATTAGTAAGAGCAGTGAATTCCACTTAAATTTTTCTCCTTCAACCATTCGCGCAGATTTTGAAATGGCTATACACTCTGCGGTTAAGACAACTTTACTCACCACTAAAATGGTGGGTTGTCGATTTCATTTGGCGCAAAGCTGGTGGAAAAAAATTCAAGAGTTAGGACTAAGTGGAGAATATAGAGATAATCACTCTGAAGTTGGTAATTTTTTAAAATATTTTTTTGGTTTACCGTTTTTAAGTCTAACTGACGTAGATGATTGCTTTACCGATGATTTAATGTCAATTCAACCAAATAATATTAATGTTGATAAATTTTGTGACTTTGTCCTGAATACTTATATTAAGTCTGATTCTTTATTTCCTCCGCACGTTTGGGCTGAATTTTCGTCATCTGTAACGCGAACCACCAATAACTGCGAATCATTCCACGCAAAATTTAATGCTTACAGATGTTCAATGTGAAATTTACGTAAAAATGCTTAGCACTGCGTCAAAAACCAAAATTTCGCAAGAAAAAGAGTCCTTTCTTTCTGAACAAAATTTTTTATTTCAAAATGGTATAATTGACCGTTATACGTTCATTCGACATGTTTTGAAAAAATTCGGCCCCATTTTGTGTTAAGATTTTTAAATATATATATGTACCTACATAATATACGACGATACGCGTTTAGCGTACATTTGTAAATATGCCATTCAATTACTATTTCACGTACTGTTTTTATTTTTTGACGATACGCATTTAGCGTAAATTTTTAAACATGCCAGTACAACAACAATAAGTGTGTACTGTTGGTCCTAAGCCCAAAAAATGTGAAGAAAAATAAAAGTCAAATTAAACAAATAGTAGGTACATGGGACCCAATTCCGAAATCGTATTTTCGCTGGTGGGACAACACTTCGAATTTAATCCGTTACAGGTAGTCCCTTCCGCAGGTAGCGGGACCGAATTCCGGTGCGTCCTAAGAACTTAATAATCACTTGAAAATGAATGAATGAATGAAAAACTAAAAACTCTACAACTCTTTAACTAATATTAAACGAAAAATGATGATAATAATAATACTGCTTACAGTGACAGATGTCCAGCCCGTAAATATTTACGAATCTGTAAGTAACAGGTAAGGTTAGAATCGCATTTCCTGTAACTCTTACAGATATCGGCTCATAGATCTTACAAATGTTCTCAGAATTCCACCATAAAATATATTTTTGTGGGCTTTTTGGATTTTCATGCTTTCGTAAATATTTATTTACATCTTCAGGGAAGATAATCGAGAATGTATCCTTGATCAATAAGTCAAAGTCAAATTACATTACAAGCCCTAGCTACTCTCATATATTATAAAATGATTGAAAAGTTGAAATATAAACATTAATTAAAACATTGTGAGAATCCTCACAAACACATGGAATTCAACCCCTGATTTTGTATAATCTATAATCAACCAATAGAATTTCATCGTAAATGAGAGGTCTAATTGACTAGCGAACCTTTGAAGCGTATTCGGTTATCACCATTGAGATTCATACCAAAATCCAAACCAAAAACCTATTATCCGTGAACGAACAGTCACTTATTCACCCTTACTTCCACCACAATGGCTTTTAACAAATTTGGAGTATCACGCCAGATATCATTAGTGCAATTCTTTTTTCTTCGCTTTTGTTGTTGGCTAAGAATGAAAATTCCAGACCATCTGCACTTTCTGTAATTCTACCAAGACAATTTATCAAAGCCATTAATAAATGATTTGAATTTGTTGGAATTCAATGAATTAATATCTTCATTATTATCGGAAAAATATTACTTTTCAAACCAACAATGTGATTGCCTTTTATTATATTAACTAGGTACCTACATTTTTCTCGCCCCTCCTTTTAGATATAAATTCTCCTATAATAGGTACATTTGCATCCTTCAAATACGTATTATGTCAAAGCTGACCAATGAGTCATTAGAGATTTTTGTTAATATTGCTTCAAATTTAATCAATCTTTCTTCTTTAGATTAACAGTGTATAAAACTATTATACAACCTCATTTTGAATACTGCGGATCATTAATTTATAAATTGTATAATAACTGTTTACAAAGACTACAAAAATTGCGAAATAGAGGAATGAGAATAATCCTTCGATGTAACAGATACACACCGATAAATAGTAAGCTGACAACTTTGAGTTGGATTTCAGTCAGTTAAAGATTTTATTATTTAGCAATGACTTTTGCTCACAAAACTAAAAATTAAAAACTTCCTGAGTACTTCAATGATATTATCATCTATCTATAATAATGAAAAACATAACTACAATACTAGATCTGTTAATAATTTCTATATACCACAAGCAAGACTAGCCATAGCAACAAAATATATTTTCATATGCTTTGCCTACTGAAATTAAAACGAGTACCTCTCTACCTCAGTTTAAAAAATATTTGCTACAATTTATTTCCAATCCGTAAATTAACTTTGTAATCATGTATGTTAATTTTAATATGTATTTATTTGAACTATAGAACTTCTTACTTTTATTACTAATTTTATAAATATTTTTTTTATATTATTCATTTAGCTGAATTTGTGCGTATAGGTACTGACTACAATATACAGTGTGGAAACCACTTATGGAATGAAATTCTTTATGTCATTATTTAGAAAATTATTATTTAAAAAAATGCCGAGACACGTCAACTTTTGAATTGAGTTGTGCGTTATGTAAACATAAATTTAAATGTACAGGGTGATTCACGCAAGTATGCCATAGTCTGTGTTGTTTTTTTTAATGAAACACCTTGTATATTTGCATATTTTTGAAATTTTCTTAATGAACCGATTCCATCAAACTAAATAATGTATGGTCAATTATGAATTATACAGAGTGAAATTTTAAAATTGATGATTTATTACACTTGAAATATTGATACTAACTAACTAATTATTAGACGTATTTGTATATTAAACAAAACCTGCTACGCCCATAAATTTTATCATGAAAACCTAAAAATTGCCCAAAAACGCCAATAATTAGACAAAATCGGTAAATAATGTGGATTGTTTTAAATCGGTAAATAATGTGGATTGTTTTCTATTCTGTCAGTTGTTGATGTGTTGACAGTTTATACTGTGAAAGTTAAATCTTTGTCAAACACTCTTTCCTTGTCGACATAACAATGCAATATTTAACTGAGACTCACCAAATTGAAATTTTAATGATGACCGGGTACGGGGATAACTGCAGAAGTCAAGTTGAAGTGGTAAACTTATTTAATCACAGGTATCCCGAATTGCCTTATATTTAACAAAGTACTGTGTCTAAAATTCATGCACAACTCAAAGAACTTGGACATGTCAAACCATTGAAAAGAAAACCACACTTCGTTGAAGATAATGTGAAAGTGGATATTTCGTTAAGTGTCGAAGAGAATCCAACTTCAAGTACACGTCAAATTGCCCGTGAAAATAATGTTAGTCATAAATGTCTTCATAAAAAAAACCTCATCCCTACAAATTAACTTTTGTGCAGGAGTTAACAGAAGACGATCCAGATCGTAGAATGGATTTCTGCGAAAGATTGATGAATAAGCTGAACAGAAATGAGATAGCTCTTGGTACCATTCTTTTTTCTGACGAATCAACATTCACATTAAATGGAGAGGTAAACCGACAGAACTGTAGATATTGGTCAGCAGAGAATCCTAATTGGATGCGTGAGACACATACTCAGTACCCTCAAAAGGTGAACGTTTGGGCTGGTATCATAGGCAACCATATTATTGGTCCTATATTTTTAGATGGAAATTTGACAACTGGAGAATATTTTAATATGCTTAGAAATGAAGTTATTCCTGCGTTAGCAAACTTATATCCCAACGCAATAGATCCTAGCTTATTGAATGAAAATGTTTGGTTCCAGCAAGACGGGGCAACACCCCATTATGCTTTAATGGTAAGAACTTATTTAGATGAAATCTTCCCCAATAAATGGATTGGACGAAGAGGTACTATTGAGTGGCCAGCTAGATCGCTAGACCTTACGCCGTTAGATTTTTTTCTGTGGGGTTATCTCAAGAACAAAGTATATGCAACACAGCCAACTAGCATTGTAGATCTCCAGGATAACTACAGAAATACGGAATATTTCACCTCAAACTTTAAACAAAGTTAAGGAGGAGTTCTATAGGAGACTTTGCTATTGCCAACAACTAGGTGGAGAACATTTTGAGCATTTATTTTAATGTATTAAAATCAAATACATCAGGTATTTTATGTATGTGTTTAATATATGTAAAAATAAAAATTTCACCCTGTATAATTCATAATTGACCATACATTATTTAGTTTGTTGGAATTGGTTCACTGAGAGGATTTCAAAAATATGCAAATTTACAGGGTGTTTCATTAAAAAAAAACAACACCGACTATGGCATATTTGCGTGAATCACCCTGTACATTGACATTTATGATCACATAACGAACAACTCAATTCAAAAGTTGACGTGTCTCGGCATTTTTTATAATTTTCTAAAATAATGACCTAAAGAATTTTATTCCATAAGTGGTTTCCACACTGTATGTGATATTTACAACTATGTATTAGGACCTCCAATATTAAATGAAGATTATTATTATATTATTACCTCTCCGTGTCTAACAATCCCCTCTAAGGTTCTAGAAATTTAACTTTAACATATTATCTAACTCGAGTGAATTGTTAACAAAAGACCGATGAGATTCTGTTCATATTTCCTAAGATATGCCTTTTGTTCTAGCTGATAATTATTACAACAGCTATAGACTTATTGTTTAAGTTTGATGGGTGTGAACTTTTCCGTTTCGATGTTTACTGTATGGGGTGATCCAACTCCTTGACTTTCGAAGGCTGCTTGATAAATTTCTCATCCCTTTCATTCGAATCAATAAGTTTTGGCTCATCAGTATTGTTTATACGTCAATAGTACGTTAGAAGAGATAAGAAAGGTTATATAAGATACTAATTAATCAAAATCATTTATTTTTAACACATAGCAAATGATAAATAATTAAAGAATTGTCAATAAACAATGGAAAAGACCATTGTATGAACTCATTATTTCAGCTAAATGGAGTGGTGCATTTTTTAAAACAACAATGTGAGTATTGCTGACCTTCGTTATTTCCGTAATAACATTTCTTTGAATAATATTTTTTCTATAAAATGTTGTGCGGACCGAGAGCAAAACAAATTTGTGACCTCTGTACTATACAGGGTGTCCCAGACTAAATTATCCAGGCTATATTTCTTAAACGAATGGGATAACAACTGATCTATTCCATTTTTAATACACTTTGATATGGCGTAGAAAAAAATCATCCCCCAAATATTCATCCCTTAGTTACAACCCCTAACTTTAAATCTCTCAATAGCACCCTATAAAGTTTTTTATAATTTTGGATGTGGTCTTCCATCGTCTATTCAACAAATTTTTCAAAGATAATATCGGTTCGTAAATAATCAAGAAAAGATCAGTTTATTTTTTATTTTTGTTAAATTATTCGAAAAAGCCTTAAAGCTTCAAGGAGCTATAAAAATAAATGTAGATTAGATAGATATTGTTCTTTCGTATGAGGATACATGAACAAGGGTAACAACATTTATAACAATATTAGCTAATACAAAACATATATTTTAATAACAAATTTTATAGCAGATTAGGTTTGGATAACATATCTTGACAAGGGTGAGGTGATATTATTCGTTTACAATGAAAGACCTGATTTTTAATATTCTCTTTATTATGTCATAAATTTGATAGAGAATTTGTGGTTCGGCTTCATTATTTATTATTGATTCAATGTCAGTTACGGATTGATATATTTCAAGAAAGGGACGTCTAATTTTTCCATACACTGGACAAACAAAAAATAAGTGTTGTAGAGATTCTAAGGCAAGGCAGTTACAAATAGTACATACTTCATTGGTTTTTATTGTGTATGCATTGTTATTAACATACATAAAAATTATATTACTATTGTGAGTGCGTATCTGTGAAATTAAGTGTTTAATATGTGAAGTTATGGAGAGATCTGCAGGCTTATTCTGTAAAAACAACAATTATTTTGCAACTAGCAACCGTTGCACAACGGTCGCGCAATCAGTCGCAAAATTTGATATTCTCTAAGGTAGTCGCGTCATAAAACTAGCGCCACTTGCAATCGGGTAGCAATCAACGTAACTTAAATTGTCTGTGAAATCAGCTGATGAACAAAAACAAATGTAAAAAATATTTAATATGCATGAAAAACCAAGGAAGTCTACGAAACAGTGCCTTACATAACTAAAAGCAGTTGAAAATGGGTTTACAAATACTTTTTTAGATGATTTGTTTAAAAAAACAATATACCTACCTACTTTAGGTATTTTTTGAGATGGGTGATATACTGATATAGGTAGGCGCAAAATGTCAATGTTCAATCCTTGAATATTTACATGAAAAAACTCACATAATGGTGAAATGTGGGTAAATATATAGGAGAGTTTAAATCCTTGAGTAATGAAAACAATATTTCAAGTCAATTTATTTTTTCATTCATGTAAGAATGTGGGTAGGTATATTTCTTTTTCAAGAACAAACATGTTAGAAACATCATTTGATAGATATTTTATTCTTAAAGGGCATATAAATCACACCATCATAGCCTAAACAAAAATTAATTCTTAGTGATTGTTTATGTTAACATAATGAAGATAAGAGTGTAGGTAGACTACCTAGCTATCTATGGCATCTGCCTTCAGAAAGAATTTTTATTTTCTCTCATTTTTAAATAGTGCATTAGGTACCTAGTGAATACATCAGTTTTGAATTATTGTGTCTTTTGTGGTTATAGTTATCCTTTTATTAATTAGGTGAGTGAAATAATTTGAAAATGGGTACTGCTACTATTAATTGTTTTTTGACGTACATACAGAAAATGGGAGAACACCTTAGACTATTAGTGTTTAATAGTCTAAGGAGAATACAGAGTTTTCAATAGCCAGTTGGAAGAGTTGATTGAATAGCAATCACAATTATTACAGGAGTTGTAGTTGAATTGTTTGATAATTAAATCAAGTTTTCTTAATAGAAATAAAAGATAAGTAATAAAGTATAACATTTTGTCAATAATAAACATGTTTTATTTGTACAAATAGTAATTTAATGGGCTTACTAACTGCCCTCAGAAAAGTGGACACACCTACCCTAATATTTAATAACAATTACTGAATACGTAAAAACAAATTAACTATTATATCTCTCATTACTAAGTACAAATAAAAACTAACTTTTCTGAGGGTAGTTAGTAAGTCCATTAAATTACTATTTGTACAAATAAAACATGTTTATCAAAGGTAATACCACGAGTGCTTCAAATTTTATCGATAATTTTTTCTTTTTCACGAAAACTTGTTTATTTGGCAAGAATATGAAAACAAACCGATTGATAAAATCACGAGTCCGTTAGGACGAGGGATTTTATCTAAATACGGTTTGTTTGAATGTTTTTGCCTCAAATAAACAAGTTTGAGTGATGAAAATAAAAAATTATGTGATAAAATTTGAAGAGCGAGTTGTATTTGGGAAGATTATTTTTTTCATAAATTTAAAATTTTGTATTACCTGAATGTTTAATATTCTCTTGGGTGATGGCACTCAATCGGTTTGTGTTCATTTTTCAATAAACTTCAAAGCACTTTTAGTTGTCAATAATGACAAATTCAAAGTAAAATTTTGACGTTTCGATGTAAACAAGGTTTTATCGATGAGGAAGCAGAATTATCAGTATAATACCGAATGATTGGCTAGAATAATGTATTGCTATTGGTTAAAACCACCAAAATGTCCGATTTTGACAAGTGAAAAAAATAATCATTGACAAAATGTTATAATTTATTACTTACCTTCTATTTCTATTAAGAAAACTTGATTTTATTATCAAGCAACTCAACTACAACTACTAAAATTGTGATTGCTATTCGACAGTTGCAATCGCGTTGTAATTGCTAAAAAATTGCTTACAGAATACGTATTTTTCACATGAACAACTGAAAAATGCACTTTTTCAGTTAACCAATTGCTCACTAGAGGCAGTTAACAAATAAATTGCGATCGCGGTCGCAGTTGCTTCTTAGAGAATACGAAACTCGCGTTTGACAGCGACAATTGCGCAATTATCGGCAGTCGCAAGTTACAGAATAGGCCTGCTGAGTGATTTGTACAATAAAAAGGATGTTTGCCCTGTAGAATTTGCTTATACATTGCGCAGTATGTACTTAAAAGTATTTTGTTCCAATCTTCTATATAACTATGTTGCTCAAATTTTTCTAAAATAGTGCTGATTGTGTCCGAGTCAAAAGTATCAATATCAAGTTCCGAGGCTCCGATTTTATGTAGGATGTCATTTAATTGGTTGATCCAGTAATGAATGTAATAAAAATTAACTAATTAATATCATTCACACTAGATGTTCGAATTGTAGTTCACCTGCTGCAACACACATATCGAATTGTGTCAGAAGATTTCTGGTCGATTTGACATTTTCACAAAAATGTTTCCATTGAAGAAAAAGCTTCAATTACAAAAATGTTTCTATTATACTATTATACGTGCCTCCACGAACTCCGTTTTGTGAATTTTTTGGTATTCAATTTTTAAAACACCATCTTTTGTTTTTCAAAATTTGAGCTTCGTAGAGGAATCCATTATTATCTCCCAAATGCTTGTGCCAAAATCACAACAAAATCTCTTATAATAAAGTCACAATATTTGAAAAACTTTTGCCGTTATTTTACGTCTCGGTTAGGTTAGGTTAGGTTATGTTTGTGGTGAGTGGGTCTATAAGGCCCTCCACTGCGACTCGCAAGAGTCTATTGTGGCTCACAACTATTCAAATTTCACCAAACAAATTCAGCTTCTTAACAAGGCCGATTATTTTATTTGGTGAATGATATTTCAGGTCCGAGGGCGAGAGAGAGACCCTGCCAAACATCAGATACCTGATTCGAGCCGCGGCGGGGCAGGCACAAATTATATGCTCTGCTGTTTCATCATCTTCCAAACAAAGACGGCAAGTCGGATCTTCCGACAGTCCAAGTCTTAGCATATGATAGTCACAATATTTGAAAAACTTTTGCCGTTATTTTACGTCTCGGACATCGCCCTAAATTTGCCATGATTTGACCTGTTAGATCAACAATTATTTATATGGACGTTTTGAATAAAAGTATTAGACCAGTAATAATCATACGTGTTGTAATTGTGTATAACATTTCAATATGCCTTATTTATTTTCGCCTGAGCGATGTTGCTAGATTTCACAATAATGGTGTAGTCAACCGTCAAAATTCAAATTATTGGTCTCCCGTGAGCCTAGATTGGTTGATGGGCACAAGATTTTAAAATATTTGTGGTATGAATGTGTAGTGCGGTTTATTTATTGGCCATGTTATAGGTTCTTACTTTTTTAACGGCACTCAAACAGGTATTCGATATTTAGATTTTTTAGATTATTTCACTCAATACAAAATACGCGCCTTCAATTGGTTTAAATATGAGGATTGATATCTGAAAACACCATGTTTTCGATTTTGTATTTCGGCACCTGATTGGATACATGCAATTTTCCTATCTGTGTATTTCGCGTTGTCATTAGTTGCTTTATTATTAAAAATCTAGTGACTGACAGAAAATGTCAAATTATTAAAGAAATGTCAGAATCATTGTATCAAGGAATAATCTTGACAAATACAAGTCGTGTAATTAATGATTATCGAAAATTTCTCCTCTTTTTCGAAACAAATTGTTGTTTTAGGAAACCTAACTCGCGCTTACGCGCTCGTGCTGTTTCCAAACAACAATTTGTTCCTCAAAATCGAAGAAATTTGTATTTCGATAATCATAAACACACTTGTTGTATTATTATCGAAAACATACCTCCCGATTTGCCAGAAGATATTTCTCTTAATGAACGTCAAATAATGTGGTGGCAACAAGACGGAGCTCCTCCACACAATGCGAGAATCGTTAGCGACTACCTACAAAATCATTTCGATAACCACTGGATAGCAAACATCTCTCCAGAAATTATGTGGGCGGCACGTTCTCCTCATTTGTCATCTCTTCACTCTTTCTTTTGGGGAGTGATAAAAGATATTGTTTATCAATCAAAACCGCAAAATGTAGACGAATTAAAAGAGAATATAAAACAAGCATTTCGACAAATTACTCCTGCAAAGATAGAAGCCACATGTACAAGAAATCTTCTAGCACGATTAGAAATTTGTGTTGCAGCAGATGGATTACAATTCGAACATTTAATGTTAATAATATTAATTAGTTAATTGTTATTTTCATTTATTTTTTTCATTCAATTCTTATTACATTTATTCCTTAGTTCCTTCAAGCTTTAAGGCTTTTTTATTAATTTAACAAAGATAAACTGATATTTTCTTGTTTACTGAAGAAACCGATTTTGTTTTTGGAAAATGTGCTGAATAGACTATGGAAGGCCACAT
The DNA here is from genome assembly GCA_910591685.1 of Galerucella tenella. Taxonomy (NCBI): domain Eukaryota; kingdom Metazoa; phylum Arthropoda; class Insecta; order Coleoptera; family Chrysomelidae; genus Galerucella; species Galerucella tenella. The sequence continues at coordinate 4,474 of CAJUYH010000945.1, read as the reverse complement.
CCGAAATTATAAAAAAATGTACAGTGTGCTATTGAAACATTTAAAGTTAGGGGTTGTAACTAATGGATTAATATTTGGGGAATGATTTTTTTCTACGCCATATTAAAGTGTATTAGAAATGGAATAGATCAAATTTGGTCCCATTCGAAAATCTCTATTCCCTTAAGAGATATAGCCTGGATAAATTAGTCTGGGACACCCTGAATAGTCAAGATTACCTTGCATTGCAGTTTTAATATCTTGATTTTGGATTCCTACATTAGTAAATTTATAAGGAGCAGCTTGATCTAATCTTATCTGTCTCCAGGAATCAAATTCATCTTCTTCGTCGATTCTCCTTAATAAACCATAACCTTTTTAAATATTCACTTACCCGCATAACCCCGAAACCGTACTTTTCGGCTTTGATTGTTATTAAGGATAATCCTACACTAATAAAAGTTGTTTTGTACATAAAATTTGGTAGAGTTTGTTCAGCCATCCTTTGCCGTTACGTCATACATTGTCCATCTTGATCTCTCATTCATGAAATGGATAAGACGGAATTACGACGTCATTAACGTATTTTTCAACTAATGTCGACGATAATTTCATTTGTTACTCTTGACAGTTCAGTTGTCATATTTTGAAAACAATTCTTAACATAATAATTAGGCAATCCAGATTACGTGACCTAATATGGCCGTGCAGGGCAAACAATTTAGACAGATAGGTTAGTTTTGTATTGTCTATTCAGTCATAAACAGTGCTCAAGACTTTTTAGTCGAATTTATTAGTATATTTTGCTTCAATTTAGTATATTTTATTAGTGTTTAGTATATTGTTCATTTGATTAGTATTTTTTATTTAGAATATATCACTTTTCTTAGTTTTTAATATTGTTATTGATTAAAACTGAACAAAATGCCTGCTACATACAGCCTAATATTTGATTCTGTTATATCATCTCTATTGATTGCTGCTAACCACATTTCTCTACGCTTCTTACTCAATTCATTCTTGTGCACCAAAAATGTGTTCTTTAAAACAGCTTACTTGGTCTCGGTTTGAACGGCTCCCACAACCGACTACAATACAAGTTGTTGGCATTTTGAAGTAGGTGTTTCACTCCTGAAATCCGTGAGCATAAAAGCTAAATACTGCAGGTGATATATCTCAATTCAAGCAAGTGAAATTTTAATGCCAGCGATTTTATAAAAGTTTCACTTTCATTATAATATTGTATATGTTTTAGTCAGTGTGTACTTACCCGTATATATTAAATAATGATTCTTGATAGTCTAAATCCCACTAACAAAAAAATAATGTTCTTATATAGGTACACTACCAAAAGTTGGTACTAAATTGATATACCCAGCTTAAAAGTTTTATGAAACTGAACTTTTTATTGTATATTATTAGTATAGAGACACCAAAGCAAAATAAAAGCACCTATTTTCAAAATAAACACTTATGTATACCAAAATCCACGGTCTACAATGTATTAAATCACATTTATCTGATTCCGCTATCAAATGTGACACTTTACGTCACTCCTTGACGTTAGGTAACGTCACATTTTTCATAACCTTCATATATCAGTTATGAAAAGTAGTTATGTAAAAACTTTACGTAACTGTTTATGTTTCAACATAGAGATACCACACGAGTTTCAAAGAATAATTCATTAATTAGGTAGGTACTGTCAAAACTGACAATTATTTCATTATTTAAACTGTACAATTAACCCATTATTTTAATTCAATAGTATTTTGAGATTTATAAACATTGAAAACATTATTCAGGACACAGTTATTTAAAGTACCTAAGTCAATTTTCTGGGTGAATACATCATAGTAACAATACTTCTAACACCATTTGTTTCCACTTCAATATCATCATTGTAATTGAAGATTTTATTGAAAATTATGAAAGCGCGGAATTAGATAAAACGTTGTACGTAAATACGTTATGAAGAGAGCGACATTGTTCAACACGCGTAATTTGCAGAACTCGCTAGCGCTCGTTTTGGCAAATATTACGCTTGTTAAACAATATCGCTCTTTTCATAACTAATTACTTAAATATCTATTGTTTGCCCTGTGTCGCCATATTAGGTCAATGGATTGCCTAATATGTCATTGATTATAATTTTGAGGTTAAGTGTAAAATAACACTCAACTAATATAAGACACACGTAAAACAGCAGAATACGTCACCGATTATGACGTAACGGCAAAGGATGGTTGAACAAACTATATACTATAGTTATTTTTGTCAATAACAATAAAATAAAGCAATGTTGAAAAATATATTTTATAAAATTGTTACTCAGTATATAAATGTTCCTCTTACTTCAGTAAACTGTTAGCTCGTGTTATACTTGGAAAGCTCGTTTGGAAATATTTAGAAAAAATAATATAAATTTATTAGTAAGCATTAAAATAGGTTGAATGAAAAAGAAGAATTAATTAACACCACCTTATGTATGCTTCTATATTTGAAAAATCTTTTAATAGCTGGCAACGTAGCAGCAGGTGTCATACACACAATAGGGCATGTCCACGTGACGTCACAAACTATTTTGACAACAGTCTGGTGGTAAAACAATAAACAAAGCGTTCAGAACTCGTGGTTCTTAATAGTGAGGTTATGCTGATTTATAATGATAGATCGTGTTTGAGTTTATTTGGTTTAGCTTCAGTGTACTTTTAAAGTTATTTTAATTATTGTGCTTGCATATTTAATAATACATAATATAGGTTAATAGTTGTTTGTTGTTTAATAATTATTGATCGTGTTTATTGTTCATTGTTTTACCACCAAGGTATTGTCATTATTGTCAACTGTCAACGGTCAACTGTCGTGGACATGCCCTATAATCCCAAAACTTCAGTATCTGTATCTGTATCTGTAGAGTAGGGAGGGTGAGTGTGTAGGCTCACAGCACTTAGGCCACAACATGTGACCTATTGTACATCCTCCCGAGGAGTTGTCCTCCTAGGTCATTGTCCATCCTGTCCTTCTCAGGAAGGTGGACAGGTCACTGGGAGACATCTACTTTATATCGGCAGGTGTAGGCCAAGACTCACCGAACACACACTCTCTTATTGACGATAACTCCGGACACTCGCATAAGACATGCCTAACAGTTTCATCTTCCTGTTCACACATCCTGCATAGAGGTGTGTCCACTAGCCCCATAGTATGGAGGTGTTTACTTAGTTGACAGTGACCGGTCATAGATCCTACTGTTAAACGTAGGTTTTTCCTGGTCATCGCCTGGTCGCCCAGGGTGATCCTGGCAAAACTGCATCCTTTGATTCCATCCCATCTCTTAAGGGATTGAGCATGGGTGTAACGTTTGGCTAGTTCCGCAATTGTCGAAGTCGTTAGGCCGTAGGTGTCACTGGGTCCTAGAATTTTTAGTCCAGCGGCTTCCCTGGCTAAAGAATCAGCAATGCGATTTCCTTTACTCCTGTCGTGCCATTTAACCCACCTCAGGATAATGTTGATATCTGCCGAGACGTCAGCTAAATCTTGTTGGCACTCTAGTACTAGCCTCGATATAACACGTTGTCTGTTCAAGGCTAATAGTATTCAGTATTTGGCATGATATAACGAAGTAACCGGTCATTTATATACGCGGTCCACTGTGACAAACTATTTTATGGTATTCAAAGAGATCGGTTAGTTTGCATTGTTTTCATGCAGCGTTGTCTGTGGATTGTGTTGTAAGGATATAGTTGTATAATATCTATTTGTTGGTATAGTGAGGTAAGTTATTCCACTGTCGTTAGTGAATTGTGATATAGAAAAGTGTAGTTGATCCAGGGTAGAGAAGTATTATTAATATAATATCTATTTGATGGTTCTGTCAAGCTATTTGATAAAGTGGCGTGAGTGAATTTATATTAATATAATATTTAACTCTAAGAGTTCATCCATATCTCAAATGTGGTTTTTGAAACACAAGAGGTTCAATAAAACACGAAGTCCAAACCACAATATTTTAATATTGTCCGAACAAAGAAGGACAAGTAACTTGCTACTAGTTTCGGTAAAACATTACCATCATCAGGCTATAAAAAGAAAGATAACAGGTACAATCCAGAAAAATAAGATCTTATCGAAGACATGTTAAATCTCATACAGAATACTACTAAGTAATGTAATACAAAATTCATAGTTAATAAATTCAAATTGAGAATACAAGATAACTCAAATTACATTTAAATATCAAAAATGATCAAAAGTTTTTGCTTTGAAAAATATATGAAAATACAAGTAATTGTAAATTATGATATGTTAAAAATATTTATAAGAAAGAGTGATGTAATAAAATAAAATTATAAATAGTTACCTTAATGAAACATTTACAACTGCAAAACGGTAAGTTGCGATCCAAAAATTACTCAAAGGTATGGTACTACAACATGACATTAATAAATGTGGTATGGAAAGAAAAGAAATTTGAAGTTTTGAAACATACTTT
>CAJUYH010000944.1:55181-76026 GCA_910591685.1 Galerucella tenella | reverse complement strand
TTCTAATTAAAGAAATAAAACAGCTTAGATGTACAGCTTAAACAGTTAGATGTATGATTAGTAAATAATAAGGGTCCTTGTATACTGCCTTGGAGGACACCGAATGTGTCGAAGGTAATAGTATACTACTATTATAACGCATTACAGAGTCTTTGAATACTAAAAAACAATGACCGTTCACTTAGAAGCAACAGCTACTTCCTTGGCTACATACCACGACGGACATTGAATTACACTTCAACGCTGGTATATCCGCTAGATAAAACCAACCATTTTAATTTGCAATTCTAAAGAATAACTAATAGATTTATAGACCGGTTTTGGCGTATTTGCGCCTCATCAACTTTCCGAACTATTATACAGGGTGTCCCAAATAAGTGTGACTGATTTTAAACATAAATGCCCAGCTTATTAATTGCTCCAAAGAGATGGGGTTTGCACTGTTTTTACTAGTTTATTAAAGAGATTTTTTTAGGCTTGGCTGGCATTTCATCTCATCAACACAGGGTGTTTTACTAATGTTGGTTAAATTCAAAGGGGAAAATATGTATTTTTTTCAATGTAACACCCTATAATTTTTGATCTCATTCGAAAGAGCAATCATTCTCCTTTCTAAAAATGCAAAGTAAAGTTTTCCATCTTTTGTTTCATTAACAACAAAGATATTCGAGGTTTCATGTAGTAGTACATTTTTAATTAGTAGTTTCATAATATGAACGTATTTTGATGCCTAAAATCAACTCATGCTGTGACCGTTTGACGCATAACAACAAATTTATTAAAAGAAATTGGTTTTTGAGAACCCCATATTCTACAATTATGTTTGTTACACATGCCATTAATGTGAAACGTTGCTTCATCAGACATAGTTCATAATGAATAGGGTTCGTTTTTTAATAAGTCAAGTAAATTCTCACATACCGTTACTCGTTTTTCATAATCTGACTCGTACAATTTTTGATAAGTCTGAATTTTGTATGGAGTTAGTCTTAAAATTTTTAAACATCTTTGAACGCCACTCTTGCTAAGCTCTAAAATTTCAGCAATTTTTCTAATTGGAATTTTAGGATCGTTATCATGTGGCACTTCATTAATTGACATCAACTTGTTTAAATGACCATCATTATTTCTTGGTTTTTTTAAGTGTGCAGTGCAACCAGTTTCGATAAATTGTACATACCTACAATTTTTTAATTATTATATTCACTGAAGGCGGATTTTTCATAAATTTCCTTCTGGATATCCTCCTTGTTTGAATTATTAATTTCGTTTATTACAGTTTGAGCTTTTTCACTCACTGTATAGATATAGATCATTCCGAAGCCGACTATGACTTAACAAAATTACTATTTTCTAAAATGGCTGATTTTGTTGTTATGCGTCAAACGGTCACAGCATGAGTTGATTTTAGGCATCAAAATACGTTCATATGAAACTACCAATTAAAAATGTACTACTACATGAAACTTCGAATATCTTTGTTGTTAATGAACTAAAAGATAGAAAACTATACATTTTTAGAAAGGAGAATGATTGCTCTTTCGAATGAGATCAAAAATTATAGGATGTTTCGTTTAAAATAATACATATTTCTCCCTTTGACATTGACCAACATTAGTAAAATAACCTGTGTTGATGGGATGAAATGACAGCCAAGCCTAAAAAAATCTCTCTGATAAACTAGTGAAAACCCCATCTCTTTGGAGCAATTAATAAGCTGGACATATATGTTTAAAATCAGTCACTTTTATTTGGGACACCCTGTATAAAGAATAAGTTTAATTAGTAAACAGAATGTTCGAGGGTATTTAAGAAATTTCTTCATAAAAAACTTCCGATATTCTATTCTTCTTGGTGTTGAGTGATTGCAAATGTTGGAAAGTGGAATACGCGTAGTCGTAGACAGGTTGTTCTAGACTTTCCATTGTCTCCACCACTTCCATGTAGCCCGAATCATTATCCTCACATGTTTTTTGTTTTCTGTATTGGTACCATGCATGGTACATTCCCATTGTCTGTTTTCGTTTTTTACTATAGATCCTTTTTAAAACGCAAGTACACACGATTGAGACAGCGATGATAATAACTATTATTATAATAGGAATTATAACTGTCTTAAGCGAATCATTGCTGCTGGCAATTATTGAATCATTGCAAGGAAAACCATTGGTTTTCTTTAAAAATATTTCGAATAAAGGATACGGTTGCTCAAATGTGATACAAGATTTTGAATTATTTGAAAGAAATAGAAAGGGTTCGTTGGTGGTCCAAAAATCGGTTTTGTCTTCAACCAACTGCAAGGTGAAATTAACACCATTCCTTATCCTGAAAGTAACAAATTAAGTCATTGGTCCAATGAGATAAGATTCTTCGGCTTCAGATATTTTAATATTAATAGGAAATTTTAGATCACTGTCCCATAATAAGTGACGATTGGCCAGCTGATCATAGTAGTGACCTGAAATAAAATAGACATAATAGAATAGTACATCATGCAATGAGCAGGTATTATACAGGGTGATTCATTAGTGCGATAAAGTCCAATATCTTGTACATAGTTGAAGATATTTGAATGAAATTCTGACTGATTGTAGCCAGCCTAAAGGCTCATATTTTAAAATTAGTCGCAATTGTACAGCGTGTTCCATAACGCCGTGCCAGATCAAAGTAATATTTTTTGAAATGAGACACCTTGTATTTTACTTTAAATTTGAATTCTGCTTGACTTCGCTATTACAATGATATGATATTGTAATGGGTTATACAGCGTATTTAAAAAGTTCTGACCGCTTGTTCCTGTGAATCGTAATGACTTCAACGCCCTGTATACATCAAACTGCACAATTTAAAATTAATCTTTCATAGCCATACGTCTGTGATAGTCGTCTAGTACTACAATTCAATCGAACTGATTCGATATCTAAGAAACCGTATACAGGGCGAGTTCAAATTCGAATACATAAGTTTCAAAAAATTTTTAAATGGATCACCCTGTATTTTATATCGGTAAATGAAAGTCACTTTACTATACTTCAAAATTTATTGAGTATTCCCTATACCCAAACTAAATAGTTTTCGTGATATTTCTATTTTGTCATTAAAAATTTTATTTCTAATAAAAAAATCAATAAAAAGCAGATAATAAAATTAATTCACAACAATTAACATGTTAGGAGAGTTGTTAACTTAGAATAGTATATTCTTCAACGAGTGCAGAATGATATGGCTATTATTCATGCGGATGAAGTTTCCAAAACGATGGAGCGCAGCGAGTGAGTTTTGGAATCATCCAAGTGAATAATAGCCATTCTACACAAGTAAAAGATTATACTTTCTCCACGACTAAAAAGGAAAAACTTCCAGTGAGGATCGAACCTCGTTCGTCCGCGCCATAGTCAACCACCACTAGGCTATAGAGCATATTTATAAAAATGTAAAGAGTAAATGTATATACTCATATATACTCATATATACTCATATTTTTAATCGGAACCCTTACATTTATGAATGAAATTAATTCCGGGAAGCGTACATATTCACTATCGCTACTGTTGTCCATTTTTTTCTCTTATAATATGTAAAATTATGATTTAATAATTATTTTGACGTCTCAAACGACGCGCTGTCAGAAGCGATTTGCGTTCTTAGGTATTTGACGCTTTAAGGGGACAATTTGATTTATCCATTTTAATTCATTTTAGAGTGAATTCTGATAATAATAGAATGTGATTGGCTAACGAGAGTGAATTCTTTTTATTATTCACTGGTGTGAAGAATTTATATCATTATGCAGCTAAATATGTGAAAATAATGTGTGCGTTATTATTTAGTCGTGGAGAAAAAGGTTTTAAAAGGTCGATAACAGTACCACCACACATGCAGAAGGATCAGGTTTCTTAGAGCTCTTCTAAATACATAGTTAAATTAGAACCAGATCATCATTTCACTGGAAAATCATTTACCAGTTCTGCTTGAAGACATTTCCTTCCGTACACGTCAACAAATGTGGTATTCTCAAGATGGAGCTCCTTCTCACCATAACGCGCATTCAGGGACAATTGAATGATATGTTTCCTGAAAGGTGGATTGGACGAGCAGGACCAGTTCTTTTGGCACCAAGATCACCAGAGTTGAATAAGGCAGATTTTTTCTTTTGGGGTTTTAATAAAGAACAGGTGTAACTACCATTTACCTGTTACTACACCAGTCGATATGAAAACTAGAATAAGGCAGGCGTTTCAAAATGTTAATGTGCAAATGCTTAGAAATGTTAGTCGATCTTTTCAAGCCGTCTCCAAGCCTGTATAAATGTACAGGGTGGTCACTTTGAGCATCTTTTAATAACTTTATTGTTGATTTTTCCTATAAATTTCAGTATAGCAGTTAATAAATAAGTATGAGTAAATTTATTATTGTTGGCTTTCTTTAACCATAAAATAGAAATATCACAAAAACTATTCAGTTTGGGTATAGGGAATACTCAATAAATTTTGAAGTATAGTAAAGAGACTTTCATTTACCGATATAAAATACAGGGTGATCCATTTGAAAAAATTGTGAAACCAATGTATTCGAGTTTGGGCTCGCCCTGTATACGGTTTCTTAGATATCGAATCAGTTCAATTGAATTGTAGTACTAGACGACTATAACAGACGTATTGCTATGAAAGATTGATTTTAAATTGTGCAGTTTAAGGTATACAGGGCGTGGAAGTCATTACGATTTACAGGAACAAGTGGTGAGAACTTTTCAAATACACTGTATAACCCATTACAATATCATATCATTGTAATAGCGAAGTCAAGCATAATTCAAATTTTAAGTAAAATACAGGGTGTCCCATTTAAAAAAATATAACTTTGATCTGGCACGGAGTTCTGGAACACGCTGTACAATTGCGACTAATTTTAAAATATGAGTTTTCAGGCTGGCTTCAATCAGTCAAAAGTTTATTAAAATATCTTTAACTATTTACAAGATATTGGACTTTATCGCACTAATGAATCACCCTGTATAAAAATATAACTTTTCAAAGAAATTCGTTACGGAATTAAGCAACAAAAAGCAATGGGATCCAAATACCATTACCAGAATTGGAAAAAATACCATTCAATAGTATTCATACTTTAAACGTTTATTCCTTAATGTGCTTGTTTCCTTGGATTTTTTATTTTTTCAATTTTTTATTTTTTCAATTTATGAATATTAAAAGATAAGCACTTTTCCAAATTTGTTATGGGATTCTTCAAGCTCTGGCAGCGTTGTACGAAGACCATAATTACCTCGCCCTCCGAATTACATAATTGGTGCGTGCGTTCTATCCTCTCACTCCGTCAATTGACTGATATTGATTTATCCAGTGGCGTTGGTATTGTCAGTTACCTTTGTATTTTCAATTTTACTTGGTAAAATAGGTACCCTATGCCATTTGTACGTATATTGTATACATACCTAGACGGTTTAAAAAAAAATTTGAAGTACCTGAGTAGTACGGATGTCAACATAATAGGTACCTAATTAGGCATCACTCTTATCAACTCGCATACACTCCAAGCAAATCAACTGACACGGCACTCCACTTGGCCGGCCACATAGAAGCAGCGCTGGACGTTAAAGAATCTGCTTTGGGTGTATTCTTGGACATAAGAGTTGACAAAACCACCTTTCCACAAATATCCGTCTCACCACGAGGAAGGTTTCTTAGGTGTAGGGAGTGAATCCACAATATACTCTCAAGTAGAGCAAAACAAATCAAAGTTGGATATATCCATCGAGGACTGGCAGTACGGGGCTGTACAAAGGGAGGGATGCTTTCACCACTACTGTGGCCACAAGGATATGACAACTTCTGCACCATTGCAAATGCCAACGACTTAGTCAATCTGCAAATAATAGTATTTGAAATTTAGGTGGCTCTCAAAATAATCGAACAATGGTTTAAAGATCACTTTCTGTCTGTAAGCACTAGGAAAACAGTTCACAAAAACAAGGATGCTCATACTGAACTGAACTTTTCCATAGAGCTAGAATCCCTAGGTAACAATTTTGATGGTAAGTTGACTTGTGATTAGACGAAAAACTGTTAAATTACAAGTGTTCCAAGCTATGCTTGCAAGCTCGAGTGGAATCATTATGTCATAATATGTCAAATTAGTTATAATAGTAATTGATAATCCCTTTTTCAATGTAATTGAAATCAAATCAATATAATTCCTTTTTTTACGACATGTACATTGTAATTGTGATTATTTTTTAAGTCCACGTAATTACCCAGAACTGCATTTTAATAATATAACATGGCAGCATTTGTAGAATCAAGTAAAATGAATTAATAAGCTTTGACATTGTTTATGTTGGCATCAGTTAATACGTCTGTTCACTTTTCAGGTCCTCAATTCTCCACTGCATAGAAAATATTCCCATATTAATTGTTTCCTGTAGTACTTATATACCCATAGAAATACAAAACTCTATTCTCGGCTTCCATCGAAATTCACTTTCTCAAAGAAGTGTCTAAGATATACTTTTATATTCTCCAATTCATTTCAACCAATCAAACTTGGATATGCTAATCCCTTTCAGGTGTTCTATGCCAGTAGTATGCTGTATTGTGATATTGGCAGCTCTTAGAATTAAAATTGCTCGTGTTTTGGTTTTGCATCATAACCTGTTCGGTTATACAGACACTCCAGACGGCGAGGAAATAAATAAAATAGAATTATTCAGCATCTCAATTAAATTTATAACAAGTTGCTCGGATAGTCTTAACAGTTTTGCAAAAAGTTGGTCACTTATGAGATCAAATGAACAGCATTTACGCCATTTTGACTCTGTCAAGCATGTTGTCCAACTCCACGATATCTCCCAATTGATTTAAAACAACAATTTTATCCATGGTTACAATACAATTGTCTCATTTATTTTATACAGTTGAAGACTTTAATTGAAGACATTTGAATTATTTAATTTGCATGAAACGTATACAAAAAGAAATAAACTAAAAGCAAATGAATGCAACCGGCGAACATACAATATAATTACATACACTGCACTCCCTGGATGTGATGTGATTACATACGCTGATTCGCATTTTCCCATAATTTAGGACCATATTGATAGGATTCTATGCTTTACCGAAATAGGCTTATCATTTCCCATAGCTGTCAAATCGAGAATCGGAGCCCTTTTATGTTCATTGTTAGAAGGTTGTCCCTGTTGGGAATTATTCCGAAGTTTGACAGGGTTCTGACTTAATTAGCCTGGTATAAATACTTGATAGCAAAATTTTTTTTGTGATGTAATGAGACATTAAAAGAAAGGACCCCGCGCTTTTCTTATGACAAAGTGGCGTTCCGTCAAATGTTATAAATTTTGGATATGATGTTGTTCTCGACTTCCTGACCAAAAATGTTCATGGGACCAATTCAATCCTATGTCTAGTTTCCGATATACAGGGTATTGAAGTTGAAAAATCCTTGTTTTTCGTGACCACGTAATTTTATTATTAACAAATAAATATGCATTTTTAATTGATGGTACCATTAATATGTTCTAGTTTATCGTAAACTTACACATAAATAGTTCTAAATGTCAACATATACAGGGTGGGACTTAATTATACAAGGACGAATTTTTGGAATTCTAAGAAATTCTTATATTGAATGAAAACAAGGTAAGAAATAAAAATTTACTTCTTATTCAATGTTCTGGCATCAAATATACTAGTTCTAGAGGTATTCCATACAGGGTGATTCTTAATGCAACCTGAAATTAGTTTTTTTCTATATGAAATAAATAAGTTACACCATGTATTTTAAAATTAGTTTTTGATTTTCAAAACATATTGGTTACCTAGATATTAGTACTTTTCTTAAAATACAGGGTGATTTGCACATACATCTTGTTATTAAGCAGACAGAAATTAGAGAAAATACACTTCCTTTGAATTACCCTGTATTTTATAATTAGATTCGTCAAAATGTTTAATTTATTTTGTTATGTTATAAGCTTAAAATAGTAAATGAGCTGAAAAGATTTCATAATCTTACTATGGCCAGTTTTTCAGAAAAAGGGTCCTGAGGGTGGAAGAGGTATCGATTAAAGATAACTTTATGGAAAACCCAGGTTTTCATGATTTGATAATTGCTTCGTTCTGTCGGTTCTGTCAACAATTTGGCATTTATAACCTTAATTAATTATATTGTGAATATTTCGATTGCTTTTACTTTGTTTTCTTTGAATTTTGCAATGTTAACAAACGATATCCAAGATATTTTTGAGGAACTTTCAACCGACGATGAAGAAGATGCTATGAATATTGTTGAAGGCACTCGGCGACAAAGGATATTTAGGAATCGGCTGAACCATTTCACTTTGTGGAACGAAACAGAACTACACTAATGATAAAAGAGATTCAATTTCCTCATTGGAAAAGTTTATGGCTCGTCTATCCATCCAGACAGGAACAATAAAAATAAAAATTAGACACTGGGAACGAAATAACAAATACACCAAACAGACATATCGAAACTAGACCATAAAACTAAAGTCAAAATGCCAAAACTGTAGGCAATAGAGAATATTTCCCTATGCTCCAGGCTATTCTCCTTTCCATTTTTCTTATTTTTTTTAATGAAACTTTTATTATTATTTATTTTCTGTAGTACATGCCTACAGGATGATTAAATACTTGTGGTTTATTCATCTTTTTATCGATGGTTCGGTACACTTCGGTATGTATCCATAAATAAAAATGTGATTATAATTTCGTTCACTATCCCTATTCTGCTGAGTACTCTACCCTCGGGACCCTGTTTCTGAAAAACTGGTCATAGTAAGATTATACAATCTTTTCAGCTCATTTACTATTTTAAGCTTATAACATAACAAAATAAATTAAACATTTCGACGGATCTAATTATAAAATACAGGGTAATTGCAAATCATGCAAATCACCCTGTATTTTAAGAAAAGTACTAATATCTAGGTAACCAATATGTTTTGAACATCAAAAACTAATTTTAAAATACATGGTGTAACTTATTTATTTCATATAGAAAAAAACTAATTTCAGGTTGCATTAAGAATCACCCTGTATGGAATACCTCTAGAACTAGTATATTTGATTCCAGAACATTGAATATGAAGTTACTTTTTATTTCTGACCTTGTTTTCATTCAATATAAGAATTTCATAGAATTCCAAAAATTCGTCCTCGTATAATTGAGTCCAACTGGATATTTTAACATTTTGAACTATTTATGTGTAAGTTTATGATAAACTAGAACATATTAATGGTACCATCAATTGAAAATGCATATTTATTTGTTAATAATAAAATTACGTGGTCACGAAAAACAAGGATTTTTCAACTTTAATACCCTGTATATCGGAAACTAGTCATAGGATTGAATTGGTCCCATGGACACTTTTGGTCAGGAAGTCGAGTACATCATATCCAAAATTTATAACATTTGACGGAACGCCACTTTGTCATAAGAAAAGCGCGGGGTCCTTTCATGTTATTTGAAAAGTCCTAGATCAATCATTCAACAGCTTAGAGCAACAGCGATATAAGTTACAATGTCCTCAAAAACAATTCATGTGCAGTATCAACTTCAGCTCTTCCTGATGAGAAAAAAAACTATCATTATTGAAGCATACACGATGGAATAATCCCACAATATCCTTATCCTTATTGCTTTTAAAATAATTTCAATTGAAAAACATGGAATATTTTATCTGATAAAATAATAATACATACCAGTGGAAAAGTTGCCATTTGTGAAGATCATTACGTAGTTTTGTATGTGATAATTTGTAAGATCTTTTATGCCAGGATACCATTTATTCCTAATTTCACTATTGTAATATCGTATATGGTTTGTCAGGTCACTACATTTTTTAAATATCTTTGTACGAATTGATGAATCTGGAAATTAAAACAAAACTAACAATAATTGTATATACAGGGTCTCCAGTAGCTCTACGTGCAAACTTCAGATAAGTACATGTTGTCATTTTATGTGATGTTTTTTGAGAATATTTAAAAAAGCCGCTACTTTTGAACTATATATATTATACAGGGTGTCCCACGACGAGTGAAAACTATCTGTATATGGCAAAATACTTAAAGTAAAATCACGAAAATTTCTACGTTCGGTTTTTCGAATACGATCTTTTCAACTAAAATATTTTCAAAGATGGCCGACTTCCGTTTCTACCGGAAGTCGACTGTAACTTTGTTATTTTAAATGGATCAACCTGTATATTAATACATTTTTGAAATCTACGTATTATTTTAGTATACTTTTGCCGAAAAACTTTTTTCGACAAATGCACACTTTTTGAGTTATTAATTTTTTTGTAGAAAATTTGATCGTTGAAGACCCTTATAAATTATTTTTTTACGAGAGGACCCTTGAAGATATGAAAATGGTTTCTCTTCGGTTGCCTTAAGCAAGGTCAAACGTATTCGAATCTATGTTGAAAAATTTTTCATTTTATACAGGGTGTGTATAAAAAGTGTTCAAAGTTTAACTTCATAAATATCAAATTTCTTAATTTTTTTAAATTGAACCACCCTGTTTTTTCTATTTTAATGCATTCAGGAGAAAAAAATAAGGCAAGTTCATGTATACTTTCCTATACCTAAACCTTACCGTTATCCAGATATTAAATGTTTTCTGTAAATTTTTAGAGATGCAGGTGTGGTCTAAATTTTGATACAAGCACTAAGAAATAAAAAAAATTTTGTGAATTTACTTTTAATACATGGTAAATATGACAAAGTTGTTACAAGAACATGTGCTTTATTTGCAGTAAGATATCCAGATTGACCACGATCGAAATCGCACATTGTTAAAAGAATACTTAACAATTTGAAGCTATTCGGTTAATTTTAAGCAAAAGTTAATCGAATTAAACCATTTGTGACAATAAGATATGCTACCAAATTTTATGGAAAATTAAAAGTCAAAGAAAAATAGTCTTATGTTTCAAAGTAAATGTTCAAAACTGCTACCTTGAACTTCAATGCATTTTTCAACCCTTCTCAGTATGCCTTCATTCGTCGCACGGCTGATCATCATCTCAGAAAGAGAATTGAAGGAATTTCGAACTCTTAGCTCACAATCTCCTTTAGATGTTAAGGCTTGTGAGTAAACCTCTTGTTTTATGTGACCCCATATAAAAAAATCTAAAGGCGTCATGTCGGGACAACGAGGGGGCCACCGAAAAGGACCATTATTTGCTAACCACCTGTCTTCAAATTGCTCTTCTAAAAATGTATTTATGACAATTGAACTGTGAGCTGGAGCACCGTCATGAATAAAAAAAAGTTTGCTTAATTCGTCTGGTGGCAAGCGGTCTAAATAATTTTGTTTCAAATTTCTTAAAATATCAAGATATCTTTCACCTAAAAATACAACAAAAAACATTAAAAAATACAAAAACAGTGTTTTTTACATGTTTAATTAGGAATAAATTAATTGATTGTGTTTCCTTACCATTCAAATTCCCATCGTAAAAATGAAGTGCTATTATTTGATTATTTCTAATAGCACAAAAGACATTGAACTGCCACCGATCTTGAAAAGCACGTTCTTTGGTTAAATGAAGATTATCTTGACCCCAATAATGGGAATTGTGTCTCTAAATAATCCATTTTTCGTGAATTTCGATTCGTCGCACCAAATTATGTTTTTTAAAAAATCGTCGTCTTCCTGGCATTTTGTTAGTAAAAACTCAGCAAAGTCTATTCGTTTAGTAAAATCGGTTGGTTTTAAATTTTGACACAAATTGTACAAATGGGGATGCATTTTATGTTTTCGTAAAATACGGTGAATCGACGATTTGCTTACTCCAAGATCTCTTACGGCAACGCGTATTGATGCTTCTGGATAAGCAGTAAAATAAGCAACAACATTAATTTCGGCATTATTATTGTCAATAACTGGTTTAATTCGATTTACTTTTGTTTCAAATGAACCGTATAGCTTTAAATTGTTGAGGATTCTTTTAACAGTATGCGAGTTTGTAACAACTTTTTCACATTCACCATGTATTAAAAGCAAATTCACATAATCTTCGTTATTAAATTGGGAACGAGCCATTTTAACGATTTTCGAAAGTATCAACAATTAACTAATGTCAGTTAAATAAGTGTCATTTATTACAAAGCCTACTAAAAGTATACATGAAAAATTTAAACTTGTTAAAAAATATAATAACAATTTAAAACCTCAAATATCTCGGAAACGACTAAAAGTTGGAATAGGATTAATAATAACAATTCGATTTGATTTTTTTTAGAGACAGATGAAGAAAAAGACTTTTTTATTTCTTAGTGCTTGTATCAAAATTTAGACCACACCTGCATCTCTAAAAATTTACAGAAAACATTCAATATCTGGATAATGGTAAGGTTTAGGTATAAGAAAGTATACATGAACTTGCCTTATTTTTTTCTCCCGAATGCATTAAAATAGAAAAAACAGGGTGGTTCTATTTAAAAAAATTAAGAAATTTATATTTATGAAGTTAAACTTTGAACACTTTTTATACACACCCTGTATAAAATGAAACGGAAGTCGGCCATCATTGAAAATATTTTAGTTGAAAAGATCGTATCCGAAAACCCAAACGTAGAAATTTTCGTGATTTTACTATCAGTATTTTGCCATATACCTACAGATAGTTTTCACTCGTCGTGGGACACCCTGTATATTATGCAGTATATAATGGTACAAATTCAACAAATGAAAAAAATATCCCGATTGTTTATGTACTCAACAAATAATAGTTCATCTCTTCACCTGCAATAGTAACAAATTTTTTTTCATTTTGTTTTATTATATTTCGAACAACTACAATAAATTGAGTGTTTTGATCCTGGATTATTCAGTAATTATTATTATTTAATTCATGTGCAGTATCTACCATAATAAAATGGAACAATGGGATATGGGACACAAATAAAAATTCAAAATTTCATCCAATTCGAGCATTTTTGAGGCGGCGAAAATCCATTATAGTTGATGTTTCCTCTTCATCTTCGTTATCTTCTTCGGGTTCACTAATATACGAGTATAAATATACTTCTCAACGCCAGACCTTTTCGACCATTTTTTTAGAGACAGAAAAGAAACGGTTATATAGCGGCAATGAATGATAAAAATGAATCTTAAGTCGGTGCAATAAAATAACTCGTCCCAATACCTATATCTTTCTAAACTAAGAGGAGCGATTTGAATTTAAGTTGGCATTTCTGCTGCCTAGCGATTGGTGAGAAATGACAAGTGAAGGACACCAAGCACGAAATATGTTGAGTATGCTGGCAGTTGGTAGCTAAGTTTCGCCAGAATCCATTTTTTAGTAAGCGGTGAAACATAACCTTTCTTTCTAATAATAGATTCCCAGTTTCTTCTGTATGTTTCTTGTGGTGTATTCATTATTCTTTTTGTTAATTTATAGGGAAATTAGACTACAATCTTTTATATATTTCCTTTCCAAGGTTTTCCAGCTACCGTTATCAAGAATAATTAAGTTTTTATAAAATGCTGGTCCTTATCTGACACTACCAAAAACTTCAACAACTAGACAATTAATGATATTTCAATGTTCAGTTTGTTGTCAATTTTTCTTAATGTCCATCACAAAGCCCAATAATAAAACACGAAAAATCAGAGAAAGTGCTTTAAAACAACCAAATGCGGATAAATGTGTAGCTAGTATTTCAGCCGAATGTAGTAAAATTTGGTTGCTAATATAAGAATCAATTACCTGCTTTATCAGGATAGTATCATTAGTATGTATCCAGGTGTTCTTATAATTCACAATTGGAATTGTTGTTAATCGATACACACTCCAATACACAAAATCACAAAACTGCTGTAGACCTATTTTGAAACGAAAATAATCATACCACAAAAAATTAACACCAAACGCATTTAGGAACTAAGCAAAAAAGCGCTATCCCATTAACACCGTTTCTGGACCGTGCACTTCACTGGATCCCATTCCTATATAGGTAGTATATTCCATGAAAACTTCTTGATAACGATAGCTGAAACGCTGAGTTCAAAATATAAAAAAGATTGTGGTTTGACTTCCCAAAAAAATTTTCATCACTTATGCAATCATTTCATTATTTATCATTACTCTATAATGTTCAAATTAATATCTTTGACAGCGCTGAGTAAACAAAGCGTTAATAATTGCTGCAGCGCAGTTGATAGTCAGCAGAACAGCAGCATCTTGCCTTGGACCCATTTCTTGGTGATCGCCGGGAAGTAGAAAAACTGAGAGAAAGCAGGCGTTGCGCATTTAACAAAGGGCGCGTTAAACAAGCTCCCGAGAAACACACACATACACAAAATAGCAAACATTCCCTATATAAAGGAATATTTATACGATCTAGCAGCTGAATACTACAACTATTGTCTGCCAGATAGTATAAAATCCAAAATTAAATTATCACACGCAAGAAGATATAAAGGCTATAAACTCTTGCACGTGAACCTACCAATAGAGCTCCTACCGGAGCACAACAACAGCTGAACAACTAGCACATCCTGTAAATTTGTGAATATTGTACATATAATGGATGTAGACGGATGATAGAGAGTGAAAGCGGATGTAAATATGATTGAACAGAGTATGGTTGGGTGTATATAAATAATATCAATTACTAACACTACTAGATTTCACTTACTCTTTCAAACGAAAACCAAGCCTTCATCATGTGACTGTTTTTCGCAAGTTTTTCATAGATACTTCTACACAATCTCTGAGGGAATGATAGCTATTTATTTCGGACGTTTCGATTGAAGATCATAAGCAACCACAATAAACGGATATTGATACAAGCAGGGAGCCGAGTGTGAGGGCACAGTATACCAAAACAATCAGTAGTGCATCTCAGCTTCGCGCATCGCTTGTGCGCAATAATTTTATTTGGCCTTGAAACGGCCATTCGGGCTTAAATACGAGGCTCTTCTTTTTGGATAGGGAAGGATTAGTATAATTCAAAGTTGTTAAATTTATGTTTCGAAGAAAATGTTATTGAGTAGATTAATGTTGTGAATGTTATATAATAAACAATTTGAGCATGTTACAAGGAAAAAACTCTAGAGAATTTAGAATCGGCAACAATACCAAAACAAATTGTAATATAACAGAGGATATACTTATTGATTTTCCTTAAATACCTAGTTAAATTTCATAATCCAATAATATTTAATTGCAAATTAAGATTTCATTTCATTAAATATGACGCCAAATAATTAACTAATCATTATTATAATGTTAGAGATCATGCAAGGCCTATTTTTTTAAATTAGAGATTCTCCCAATAAGTACCTTGTTTATACATTTTGGAAGCTATCATTTTTGTGCATAAAAATAAACATATTAAGTATACCACTGGATCAATGATACACAACTGTAATACAAAATACAAAAACCTGATTAGACTAACAAAAATGAATCAGGAGGGCACTGCTAAGCAAACAGAATTCTATTACTGCAAGATATAGGTAGGTATAACACTCTTCCAGTATTATGGAAAAATTTTACACTCAAGAAATTGAAATTTATAGTAAAACAGGCGCTTGTAGGGCAGGCATTTTATGAGATTGAGGAGGTATTCCATATTAAATGGCCCAGATCTTCATATGAAGATTGATTCACTTTTTTAAATTCAATTAAATAAATAAAATTAAATTTTAATTTCAAAATAAATGTAATCATGTTGGATTTATGTAAGTTAATCTTAAACTTATAGTGTGTAATGACGTGTCTAAACATGTTGTGTTTGTTTATTTATAGAAGTAACTGGCATAATATTGTAGGTATACCTTTTTGTAAAGATCAATGAATTTCTTTCTTTATCTTTTTTGAAATTTCTATTTATGTGTATTTCTATTCAAGTGTATATAATATAATAGAACTCTTATATATAAATTTATAAAAAAACTTTTTTTTCATATACAAATATGATTTACTTTTACAGTTCTTTGCAGCACAAACCACACCTGCTTTAACTTTGTACATCTTATTTGATTAATGTCACTCAAAAAATTCAAACCACGCCACTGCTAACGCGACTAAACCAAACTAAACTGTCTCTAAACCGAAGTAGAATTTTTGGTATACTGTGGTTAGAGTATGGTGATGAAAAGGGGGAGTTTCAGTCAAGCCATAACATCCATATTATCTATGATAACATCGGCGAAGCGGCATATGCCGCGATCTGTTGATTGTAGGGGTGTATTATACACATTGAAAATGTAAACAGAATCACTTCATACCGTTCTTATAATTGTACACATGAATTTATGATGAATAAAGATTTATATTAGGCGTGGTTCTATCTAGAATGTATAAATGGTTTTCTTGAACGTCATTCTATCGAACGTCAATGGAGGGATGACTTCCCCATGCTTCTACTGGGTAAATTGAAGGAATCAGCCAGGGAACATTAACCTCACTTTTTCATACTCTTTGTTGCTCAATTCATACAGAGTTCGGTAAAAGTCCGGGACCGGACAAATATCGAAGAAAATATAGATTTTTTGGAAAATCTTTTTATAGGTACCACAAATTTTATTCCAACTTAAACTATAATTTGAAAATATTTTGAAATGTACAGGGTGTTCCAATAAAGTGTGGCGTATCAAAGTTATATTTTTTCTTATGGAACAGCCTATATTTTATTGCATTTTCTGATTGCACCTAAAAAATATGATACTCTTTCATAATGGTTCCCTATAACTAAATACAGAGTGTTCCGAGTTATGCTGACTTTCTTTTAAAAATGTGAACATTTCGAAAAAAATTAATAACTGATGGTAGTTGTTCGATGATTGGTATATTATGGCTATCATTATCACTCCAACACTGGCCCACATAGCATTGAAAGAAGATTCATATGCCAAGTATATGCCTTCAACGTCCCGTAAAAGATGTTCGTTTCGGTACATGATTAGTATATGCTGTCCACATACTTTTGAGCACATCCCTGTACATACATCCATAGCAAGTGCTAAGAATTTTAGATTCAAACTTGTTTTTTTCCGTAGATCTTTCGCATATGATTCGCACGTACCATAAAAGTCCACCTAAAGCTTTTTTTAGTTATATATTTAGCATATAATAATGATTTACCATTAAATGAGATCCTTTTCACAACATTCAGCGCATATGCTAAGTATATACCTTGAAGAATATCAGAAGTATTTTATTTCACAGATATATCCTAAGCATGTGATAGGGATTATCAATCAGGTCAGGTAATTTCACATCAGATCTTCATCACGTTTTAATCGTTTTACATACATGTATAAATAAATATTTACTATTTTCGTTTAATAGATTCAAAGCCATCATTGGTGTTGTACCCTTTCATTTTAAATATACCGATATCAGAATTAACCCAAAAGCCCATCCTTAGCATATGCAAAATATAAAACATGGAATACTATTTGGTACATGTAAAGCAAATGCTATGCATATACCATAAAATAAAGTCAAAGGCGAGAATATACCTTCAGCATGCGATAATGACTTAATATATATATTCTTTATTAAGCTAACTTCATTCGATATTGAAGGCATCATCATATATATCTTTCCATTTATAATATAGGTACAGTTAGCATGTATATATCTGAATAATTTGATGATTAACCTTAAATCATATTTTTAATATGTGCAAAGTATAAAACATAGAACATTATTTGGTACATTCAATGCACATGCTGAATATGTCCTTCGCACATGCGATCACATCCTGTTCAAGCATATGCTTTATCGCATGTGAATAACACATTATTTGGAAGAGTATAGACTGCATCTACATTTTTTCAATTAGTTATTGAATTGAATTGAGAAATACAGCGTGTATAAAATTGATTTGATTATTGATTAAACATTCATGAAGTGAGAACAACTATATAGATAATGTTATTAAGGAAATCCATTTGAGAAGAGTTTCTTTTCAACAAAGTATTCGAAATAATACATAAACGCATCGAAAGAGGGCGCTGACCTTTATTTGTAGCTTTACACCGATTCATATGTAACCACGGAAATCAAATACCGGACCAAAGCTAAAGAATAATACTTACCTGGCGTAGGGGTTGCCGTGATCAACATGGTATGCAGATGGCATGGAGGTCCCCCCAGAACAAGGATTTTTCATTGCACTAATTATTAATTAATAATGTTACATTGGTAAATGGTAAATGAAAAATAAAAGGTTGACAAAAAAGTTAACTTCTATAACATGTACATAGCACCTAAAAAGTGTATGCATTGCAAGCGAGAAACTACAGAAGAACATGTGCAAAGTACATTCTTTTCGTGAAAGGAAGTGTAATGGATATGCGTAGGTTCTGCGAATAATACGAGATATTCTCAGCATGTGCCTAAAGCATCTACACTAGCACATGTATAGGAGATTAATAGCACTCGGATAGGCATATAATATATACGCCGATAGCACATGCCTAGGATGTACTGTACATCAGAAGGCCTATAGCTGGAAAATGCGTAGCATGTGAAAAGGATGTGCTATCACATGCTTTTTGGCACTTTGAGCTTTTTAGTGCTGGGTACATACTCAGCATCTCATAAGAACATATTTCATCACATTCTGAAAACCTGACCAGCATGTGACCAGGGCGCAACACAATCTATTTATAGCACTTGTTTTGTTATTATTTGAGAACATGCTTTGCACATCCATGTTCTTTTTGAGAATATTCCACGCATATGCTTAGGATGTCAAATTGCTATGTGGGGGGCTGCTATTTTTCAATTCAATATATAACAATCGATCTGATTCTATAAGGGATTGGTTACAACTTAACCACACAGCTGAGTGGTAAAAAGCAAGGTCAGTGATTAAGGTATCCACCTCATCGGATTTCGGATTCTGTAACACCAAAGTGTTTAATTTTTCAACCATTCCAATCTCCAAAATGTTGTAATTCTTAACCAACAGGTTTCTCTGGTGGTTGTGCTTTAATCACTCTTGCTTTTCATTGTCAAAGTGATTTAATCACTCTTGCTTTTCATTGTCAAAGTGATTATAGTGCGTGAAAAGCAGTGAAAAGTATATGATGAGGACTACGAAGATGATGATGACGACAACGACCTAGGAAACAATGACCCCCTATCTTCGTTAGTAAGCTATTTAAAATGTTTTATGGAATTAAATAAATTATTGAATTTTTAGACATACTGACTGCCGCAAGAAACACAAGGGAAAGATTGATCGTCATTTTTAACTTACTGTTGATTATTGTGTTGTGAATATTTCATTAAAAACTGTTAACATTGATTGAGAGCACAACTTTATTGATCAAACAACAAATTGTTAAATAGAAAACAAACAAAAAATATCATTGATAAACATTTCACAAACTAAACAGTGTTCACTGTTGAAAATAATTACCTAATAGCTAGGCGAGTTGTATAAAACTGTGTTTAATGATAACTGATGTTTAGACTGTGGTTGATTGATGTATTTATTATCAACAATTACATCAGTCTAAACGTCAGTCATCATTAAACCGAGTTTAGGTATTTGATACAACTAGCCCTAAGCGTACGTGGTTGATTTTGGTTTTATAGAATCCGAAACATGGATGGTGTGACTAGACGAGTGATTAAAATTTTATCCCCAACCACGTTATTACACTAATCACTCTTTTAACCACTTTCTTATGAAATCAGACCAAATAACTGTATTTGTGAGTGATTAAAAATTTCAAATTAAAAACGGAAGAGAATTCACATTCAAATACGCACATTGTACCTATCTAGTCTAGCTTTGTTTCATGCTACCTCCTTGATGTTCCAGAATACGTAATGATGATCTTGAGAGAAGAGTAGAAGAATATAATAAAGGAAGAATCCCCGCAGGGAACGTTATATTCTATTGCCGTCAAGAATTGGTGCCCTCAACGCAACTGCTAAGTAGCTGCTCAACCGTTCAGCACTCATTCATTGTAAAAGAAGTAACGAAATGGCAGCCCACTTTCTTCTTAACCAGAACGTGATTAAATTGATCTATTCCCATTTTTTAAGGGCTGTAATACAGTCTACTGTAAAAAAATTTACTCGTTCGTAGAACGATGATTTTAAATCGATTTACGAATCACAATCGAAATTAAGAAGGAGGGACTGCTTGAAATAATTAGAATTAATTATACCTAATTCATTTGAATTTTAATATCATCACTATACTATGGATATAATACGTACTTTTATACTTATTGTTGATATTTTCCCCGTAACTGAGATCAGGATACACAAAAGGTGTGAGTAAAGTCCAATTTCCAGTTTTAACTGGCATTAAACACTTGCTTAACACAGAAGATATTATAATTATGAGCACTATAATTTTCTTGAAGATGATCATTTTTCTCGTGTTTCTTTTTTATGTTAATGATATTAATGTCAATCTGTGAGGCGATAATTTAATGTTGGAAACTCGTCAGACAGCTGTGGTCGGGTTTTTCATTGGCGGTTGTGCTATAGCTTCCGTAGTAGTTTATTCAATTTATTGAAACAAGAAAGGTTTGGAAATAGTTATTGGAACTTTAGTTCTTTACGTCAGATTATGTTTGAGCGGCCGGGGGTCGCGACGCAAAAGATCTGACCGTTACGTTACGTTGTGTTACGTTGCTTCGTTATTTGCCTTGCTTGCGTGCGTGTGCTCTCTCCTGAGTCTCACTCTCGTTTACGAAGCAGCGATTCATATGCTTCGGCCGGGAATCGAAGCCGGGCCGCCCTCGTGGAAGGCGAGCATTCTACCACTGAACCACCGACGCTATA
>CAJUYH010000944.1:0-55081 GCA_910591685.1 Galerucella tenella | reverse complement strand
TATAAAAATTCTATGCAAAGCTGGTATTCGCAGTGCTGGTGATCTACTTGAATTTGTTCGGATAAATTTTTACTATTATTTCCATAATTTTATTGCGCGATTGATCTTTTTTGTTTATTTACAGCATCGGTTGTCAATATGACATGAGGATTAAGTGGTCTAGCACATTTACTTTTCGAAATACAGGGTGTTGAAATTTTGAAAACTTGAATGTTTCAATTCGATAACTTTAAAATGGATGGATACATTGATTTGACATTTGGCAGGTTGTTTTTAAATGTAAAAGGGCATATTTTGATAGAAATAGTAGTTTGTGCAACTAGTGTGGATATGATGGCCATATCGCACGAGGACGAAGTTTCAGCACGATGCCGTAGGCGGAGTGCTCAATCGTTTAAGTGCGATATGGACAATCCACACGAGTCGAACAGCATATTTTTTCTACGACCCACTTAAGAAGAAATCTAGAAAATAAAAATTGCTATAAACTGTAATATAACTTCAAATAGAAAATTTAACAATTCAATTTTATGTTTCCACTGATTTTTTTGTGGAAAACGTACAGTTCTTGAATGTTCAATTTGTATAATGCTACGATTTCCCTTTTTAAATATACGATGCTGTTATAAGTAGATGTTGCCAGTCGGACTCCCTCATGAAGGGTACCGTACCATTATCTATAATATTGAATATTCTGCTAAATATTTCAAACGTCTACCTGTTGTCGTTATTAAAAACAAGCAGAATAATTATTTAAAAATAAAATCAACAATTCAAAAAAAATTTCTTCACGGGTAATCGAACCCGGCTCTACCGCGCGATAGTCTTTTGCTTACTACTCGACCACCGAGGAATATGCAAATTATTTATCTATAACGTCAAGTGTATTATATAATTTTTGCTTAAAGTTCCTACCGTGTGTCCCGCGACACGTTCTACCTTTTTTTTTGTTTTCTATTTCTTATTTTCTGATATTTTCATATATAGTTACACTTTGATCAACCGGGTTTTGGCCTGGGTTTTCTTGTTTTTTATTAGTTTTCTATTTCCTATTTTCTGATATATACATACTTACTTCAATATTGTTATGTTACTACTAAATTTTACAACGTTTGCGCCTATCGTTCATCTTCGGGAACCAAGCTAAGTCACCGGCTAGACGCCAGTCTCCTCTCCTAGGAAACCGTAGCTGCTAGCGGTTCTCTTCGAAATATAGTTTTAGTAACCAGATATATTTTAGAAAAAGTACTCCAAAGCGTGGGAAATAATTCTCAATCTCTCTTAATATTTTATGCACTTAAACTTAAGCAAAGACTGTATCTTCAACCATAACAAACTGTATGGAAAAATATAACTTTGATATACCACACTTTATAGGAACAACTTGTATATTTTGGAATAATTTTTATATGAATATACAAACTATTATAGGTAATAAAGCTGCAAATCTTCCAAAACATCTACCGTTTCTATAATACCTCCTTGCCGTTAGTCCTGATTCTCTCTCTCTCTCTCTCATTCATTTAGAGGAAATTACGGATTTACTGAGCAGGTACTTGAAATCGGATAAAAGGCTAACAAAAGCTTGAACATTAGCGATTTAAGAATAATGCAGTCAATGAATAGGTAGATGTCAATTTTATACCTGAAATCATTCAGAATTCAGAAGTGGTGAGTTGTAGTAGTGGTCTCAAGACAATAAATTAATATGAGTGAAAACGTGTTGTTTTTTGTGTTTGTTCCAGTTTTTTTAATGGTGAGTGTCAAGTAATTGTAGCATACACCTATTAATAGTGGGCATTGAATGAAATTCTCTACAGAGTTAGTATAAAGTATAGAACACACTAAGTATCTCCTCAAGGGTTCAATATTTTTAAATGAAACTGCTCATCCCCTTGTAAGAAGTTCCAAGGAATTGAAAAATGCTATCAAATTGAATGTACCATTTCCGGTTAAACCGGATATGCATATCAATTTTGTTATTTTAAATGGAGCACCCTGTATAGTCCGACATTTTTGAATTCCTTGTGAATTGTTGCATACAGTGAATTTCGCTATTCATATTTTTATTGAATAATTGAGGCTTTAATCAATAATTGAATGTGTTTGACTTAGTCAGCCATGGATGGAATGTCAAACGGTGAGTGAAGCAAACTTAATTTATGGAAACATCCTAAAAACTTGGCAACATAACAATTTATTTATTTTAACAAAAAATAACACACGTTAAGAAAACTATGATAAATGTTCAAGATCATGTCCTTCTTCTATTTGACAGTATCCTAAGCGGTCTTCAAATTCTCGTAAAGAATTATTCAATAAAAATATGAATGGAAAGTTTTACTATATGCAGAATTTCACAAGATATTCAAAAATATACAGGGTGTTCTATTTAAAATAGCAAAGTTGATATGCATTACCGGTTAAACCGGAAATGGCACATTAAGTTTGAAAGCATTTTTGAATTCCTTGGACCTTCTTAGAAGAGGATGAAATATTAAACCGTTGAGGGGATACTTAGGGGGTTCCATACTTTATACTGTAGAAACATATAGTGGACTGAAAAAGGGGCAAAAAGGTTTCAATTTTTTTTGTGGGCTTCACAAAATGATAGAGTAGGTCCCTGCCCATCTGAAATCGGAATTACAACATTTTTCAATAGGGCCAACACTTATTGCGAAATTTGTCAAAAATCTGTCAAAATTATGTTTCATTACCTTTTCACACATACCTCACGATGTCTCCGGAACTAAACAAGATATTTACAACTTTATTTTTAATCGACAGAAAAGACATGAGCGAAGATGACTGCGTTTGTTTCATTAGTATATAAAACCTAGTTTTTTTTGTAAAATTAGAGAAAACTGTAATCCCTAAACTTTTTTATTTTCCAAAATTCCACTGAACTATATGCGTACCAAATGAAGCTAAAGCTTCAAGGAATTTTTTGAAACAAGAATCACTATTCTAATCTAAGTATCATAGTTTTCAAGCAGTAGTTACTGGAATTTAAGAGGTTAAAAATACTTTTAATTGTGGACCTGTAAATTAATAAAAGCCCCTGAACATTTTTAAAAAGTTATGGTTTGGTTATTTCTCTAGTTTAGATTAACAATATAAAATTTTAATATTAAAATTATCTTCATCGCAAGAATAAAGATATTTTTCTACACCCGTGTTATAACAATGCACTTATATGCCCATAATATGTTTCATAATGATACCCATTACGATACAGATTTTTCATTACCATACAGATTTTTAATCAATAGAAGCCCATAATTTTTCAATTAAGCAATTAAGCTGTGCATTTGACGTTTATCCAAGTTCCTATGTAATTATTTTAGATGTCAAAATCAGTACGTATTAAATTTTCGTAGTATAAAACTTCGATAGTATATCGAAATGTCTGATACCAGCGATATAGAAGAATTACCATCGACTCCTCCACACATATCGAAGAAAGCAGAAAATGCAGTTCAAAATATTTTGCCCCAAAAATCTAAAAAAGTGTACGAAAAACTTTATCAACGGTTTATGGACTGGAGAAATACAAATAAAATTTCGACATTCTCAGAAAATGTTTTAATTGCTTATTTTCAAGAATTGATGGAAACTATGACATCATCTAGTACATGGACACATTATTCAATAATAAAAACGTTGGTAAATATAAACCATAATATAGACATTTCTAAATATAAGAAACTACAAGCTTTATTAAAGCGAAAGTCCGAAGGATATGTTGGAAAAAAAGCAAAAATATTTTCACCTGAACAAATAAAAAAGTTTATCTACGAAGCACCCGATAAACGGTTTTTATTTTTAAATGTGAGTACCTATCTAAGATTGCATTTAAAAAAAAATTTCATGAATACATTTTCCATTCGACTCATGCATGATAGGTATATTTCATTAATTTCGAGCAAACTCATAGACCGAACTCGTGGCCGAGCGGGTTAAGGCTCCCAATTTGGTCTAGACTACAGCAGTTCAGGATTCGAAACCAGCCTTGTGTTCAATAAAAATATAAAATTTATGGTTTTTGATTATTTATCGGGTGTGGAAAAAATAGCGTATGCAACTCTCATGTAATGGTTATCACATGATCGTTGCATTAATATACTATTTTCTACTCCTTTTTTATAATATACTCATTAAAAGACTAAAATCTGTATCATAATGATATTCATTATGATACAAATTTTCATTATCATACATATTTTCAAGCCAATAGGATACCTGGTTGACATTTCTGAAATGTAATTATATTAGGTCTGTTTCCTGCGATAAAAGTGTAGCACTGAGCTATATGATTTTATTTATTTCAATTATGTTTTAATGCTTCTTGCAGTATACAAATGCAATATACATAGATAGTCCCAAATCTAGCAATTTTACACGCATTTTTTCACAGATAGTCCTGAATTTTTCAAAATTATATAGCTCAGTGCTACACTTTTATTGCAGGCGAACAGACCTATTAAGTGACACTTAATTTGACAGCTGTCAAATAATTTGGATTTTCAAAAGTAACTATTTTTGTTTTTTATAATAAATGATAATTATTAATTAAATAATTCTAATTAATCGGAATAGAGAAAATATTGTATGCAACTTTCATGTAATGGCCATTAATACAATCGCATATCATATACGAGACTCGCCTGCGGCTCGTTTCGTATCCTACAACATGCTCGTGTCTTTGTGTAGTTATGCAGCAGCATTTAACAATTATCAATTAGCTTTCAACAATTAACATTTATCATTCAACAATTAGTAAAACAGCCATCGTTTATGCAGACACAATTATAAATTAGGAGAAAATAGTAAGCATGCGCACAAGCCCGAGATTCTAGTATGTATATTAAAATTGAAGATTTCTTAGTACAACTTGAAAATAAACAAACACACAACATAACCCTAAGTCAACCGCTTTTCTATGAAAAAAGTAAGGATCTGCGTACTAGTTGCGCACTAGATGAAAATTCGGTACATTTAATTTAAGAAAGTTAAAAGCTGGCCAACTTCGTAATTGTTAAATGATAAATGATAATTGTTAATTGTCTGCATAAATGGAGTCATAGTGAAATGAGTAGTTTAACTTATAATTGATAAATGTTAATTGTTAAATGCTGCTGCATAAATCCACACTCAATGGATCGTTGCATAAAATACTTTTTTCTACTACCGTGTGTAAAGTACGTACTTTAGACACATTTTCAAGTGCGTAAAACTTTAATTTACGCACTAGTGCGTAAAGAGTTTTACTTTACGCACTAGTGCGTAAAGAAAAAATTCCAATATGTATATAGTTATAGATATCTAGTCTTATAAAAATATAGGTATAATAAACGGATATTAAATCTAAAATTTTTTCATAAATTGGAGATAGAAACCTATAGAATTCGGTAAAGTAACCTAATAATTATTGTTAAATAATTATTGAGTACTGGAAATAATACGGTAAATAGGTATAAGTTGGCGGTGAGTGACTGACATTTCTTTGTGAATTGAATTTGACACTTAAAATTTAAATTGAGATCTTCCGACTATACCTAGAGTAAACAATTGTATTTTATATTTGGGAATTGAATATTTTTAGAAAACTATGATGTTATTTTAGATTATTATAAAAAGACTCTTCTAAAGAAAAATTTAACTTACTTTACGCACTAGTGCGTAAAGTATGTTTCTTTACGCACTAGTGCGTAAAGAAAATTACTATTAAACTTTTGTATTTCAATTAAATATTCGCTAGTAGAAAAAATATTGTATGCAATTCGTGTGTAAAGACCTTTTTTTCGACTCATGTGATTGTCGCATTCGCCTTCGGCTCATGCGACAATATTCACATTCGTCAAAAAAAAGGCTACTTTACACACTAGTTACATAAATAACTATTATGTTGATCATTATTTGACATTATTTAATAGGTATAATACATCTGATAAAACAAAAATAAAAATAACTAAACTAAGTAACAAAAAACATATTTCAAATGAAGTCTTCATATTCGCAGTCTGATGAAATTTCATAGGTTAGGCTGTTACAGCAGTTTGTATATTTGCAGTCACTGCAACATTTTAACCCTTGTGAAATGCAGGTACAGTTATTATTGTTACAATTTTTGTCTGAACATCGTATAGACAAAATTGTTCTTACATCATCGGGCACTGGTTCTTGGCATATTTTGAATGTGGCTATTGTACCAAATGTTTAATTGATACAGATACCTAAAATAATAATAGATACCGGTGCACCTGAATTCCCGTCAGGTTCCATAATGACCAATATAATACACTTGAGTTCCCGTCCGACATTTGCAGGTATCTTAATCCCGCACTTGAATTGCCGTCCAGTTTATTTAATCTGTTCTGTTATTGGGACTGCCCTAATAGTTTACCCTGGCGGGGTTAGGTTAGGTTTCTTATTATTCCTGAAATAAACGTACAAATACCTTTACCATTTTATTTATTTTATATTTCGTTAATCTCCTTAATCTTGTGTTTATCTTGTTGCGCGCAATTCGGCTCTTAATTTTGGTGTTCTTACTTACGATAAACACCTTTTAAACAGGTCAGTTTTCACCCTGACGGGAACTCGAGTGCCAGCTTAACGTACCCTAATTATGACACAGAGGTAGAGTGGTTATCCTGACGGGAATTCGAGTGCGTCCATAAATACATATTATAGCTTATTGTAGTAATTTTTTATTATATAAGCATGGGCGACTTAGGAAAGTATTTATTACCTTTTCAAATGTTGTTTGAAAGCATGATCAGTGGGAGGCAACTCAGAAGAGTGCGATTTGAGTACGTTGTCAGGTACCATCGTAATTGATTCAAAGAAGCAATATTTCTGTTTTTGTTCCTTCACAAATAAAGTATATATCTTGTACTAACTTCCAATGCTTTATCTTGTGATAAAAAGGGAAGATTTTCTAGGTCTTTAAAATCATCAATGTTTTTGTATAATATGTCTGCACATAAGTTAAGCTCTGTTGGCTTTTCTTTTCAGATCTGTTACATATTAGACACATTTTTTTGCCGAATATCAAATCCGTCTTTAGGATATCTTGTCCGAGACGATGAAGCGTTTTCGGTTTCACTGCTTTGAGAAACATATCCAATATTTGTGGACTAATAAATAAAGTTTTATGAAATTTTACTTTAACCTTCCCTCCTAGAATATCTTCCTTTTCATGCAAATCTTTTGAGCACAAGTGTATTTCCTTTTATCTGCAGCACATATAATTGTATTCAATCCTTTCACTATCGGATTTTGCGTCACAAGTTTGTCTTTTTCTTGCAAAGTCTGACCACAAAATAAACACTCCATCGTTTACACAAAAAATCTCAATAGACACACACACATCCAAAATAATATCTATCTAATCGCAGTTAAAACAAAGACTGTTAGCAACTGAATCAAGTTATCGGTTAAATTTTTCAGGAATAGACACATAGACAGGTCGCATTATGCGTATGCGGGAAGCAGAGAGATTTCTGCTCGTTAGAAAGCACAATAAATTAACCCTTTCACTGCTGAATTCTTAAAAATAAGTCGTGACACTAGTGCGCAATTATTTAGTGCTCGCGAATAAATCCGTCTTGAGCAGCACGTGCACGAGAAACCATATTTTAAAACACGGTAATTCGTCACCAAACTGCTCCAAACGAATATAACCGCAAATGCTATAAAAACTTGGAAATCGAAATATAACATTTATTATACTTATAACTTGTAAATAGATAATTTGAATTTTTTTTATTATATGTATAGATGTACAGATAGTTTAGTTAAAAAGAAGTAAATAAAATAAATAATATTGAATAATAAAAATATATATATATATACTTGAATAATACAGAAAAATATAAAAAAAAATATCAAAAGGTGAATAAAATATTGAATAATAATAATAAAAATAAAAATACTAAAATACTTAATTACTAGGCGTGAGGCAGATATGTATGAGATGTCGTACCTGAAATTGAAGAGAAACGGATGAGCAATCAAGTCTACCAAAAGTATTTCTAAATTAAATGTAAGGAAGTAACTAAAAATTGACATTGGTAAATAGTTAACACTATTATCTCTCTCAGTGACATTTAGCCAGAAAACAACAAAATAAACAAAACAAAGAAAATAAAGTTGATTCATGTCAAGATCTTATTGTTATAATTTCCATAGCAAAGAACTGACCAAATATTAATTCTCCATTCCGTTGACACTGACCTATCGATCGATAAACAACAGGGCAACAACACTAACTATAACAACAGGAATAATAACCAACCATTCCTGTGCCTTAGCAGTATGAAAACTAGCACACTGACCGCAATGTCACTAGCCCGTACAAACCACAGCACGACCCCTGGAAAACTGACCACAGTAATCCAAACACAAACGCATACACTGACCGCAATGTACTACGCCGGAACAAACAATATAGTATTACTAATCACTTTATTTTTCATTACACCTCGTAGGTGAAAATATATAAATCAAACAATACAACCCTGTAAGATTTAAAAATAAGGTTGTCTAAATCAGTGTTAACCAAATTGACTATAAAATATTAATTGATGATAATATTTAATTTATTCAAAGAAATTACTTGATTGTGAAATAAAACAAATGCTTATGGATAATACTTAATTACTCAGTGAGAAAACTCACCCTAATCATCAAACAGCCACACACAGAAATCACCCTTGGTCACAAAGTTTAAATAACGACTGAACTAATTTCAACTTCACACAGCAAAGGTTTTTTAATACAATATTCTTTTTCTCATGCCTTTCTGTGAGATTTTACCACAATTCTTCTAGGTAATTTGATATCTCCGTATTTTTAATGTTGTTAATATAAACATAGACGTGACTCTTAAGGAGATTAAGATTTCAAGTGTCTGGGTGCCGATGTTTTGTATTTTGAAACTTTATAGATTTTTATATATAGGGAGATTGAAAAAATTGTTCTTACAAACTTGTAAATATAAACATTATGAAGCATTTATCAAAAAAGTAAATAATTTTTATGGTAAGTTATGAAATCAAACAATTTTATTTTGTTAAATCTACATTGTATTTAAACTTAACGTTGTGACGCGTTTCGCTAACACAGTAGCTTTATCAAACGAATGGAGGTATAATGAGAATCTTTCTATTTATACAGTGCCTTAATACTAAATTATACGGATATTTAACAATAAAATTATAAACTATTTACAAGGAAATGAATTGAATTTGTCTAAATATGGGATTAACTAAAGTATTTAACAAGTTTACCTGGAAGCGCATTCACAACCATCCTACAGGTATTTTTCTAGGTAAAAAGGTTTAATAATGGAGAATTGTTAATACCAAGTCGGTCGTTAAGAAGATTATCTGAATATTTGTTTTTATTTATCTCTAGGGCTTCTAAAAGATTTAATTTTAAGGATTTAGTTTCTATATGCAAAATTTCAAAATTTGAATCGAAAGAGTGTTGGTTTGCTAATAAATGATTTGAATAGTTGGAATCTAATTTTTGATTGTGATAACTACGTTTGTGTTCTGAAATTCTAGTTTTAAAATTCCTAAAAGTTCTACATATATAAATTTCATCACAGTCGTCATTACCACATTTTAATTTATAAACTCCTGATTTATTTAGTTTTGAAGATTTGGATTTGTTGTTTTTAATGAATTTGGATAAATTGTTGTCGGTTTTGAAGCAAATATTCAAGTCTAAAGTTTCTAAAAATGATATTATTTTTAAGGATGGTATTCCAAAGTAAGTTAAGCTTTTAAATTGGTTATTTTTGTTTTTATCAGAAGGAAATACTTGTTCTAGAGTATGTTTTCGTATCTTTTTATTTATGATGTTGTCAATTAAATTTGGATCGTAATTATTATTAACCGCTATTTGCTTTATTATATTTAGTTCTTTATTGTAATTGTCAATATTCAATGGAACTGTTAAAAATGAAGTCACGTGATTTGGTTTTTATTGGCCGAATTGTTGTCTGATATTTGTTGTAAGCGACATGCGATAGCGGAAATAATCGATTTCAGCACAAAACATAAAAATAAATGCTTGCGTATATAAACGTCTCGCGCACTGAGAGCACGAAAAAAATTTGCGAATATATCAGGCTTGAGCAGCGAAAGGGTTAAACGCGGCTGCAGAAACTTTCAAGTTTGCGTATTTATTGCTCAAAAACTATGATACTTAGAATAGTGATTCTTGTTTCAAAAACTTCCTTTAAGCTTTAGCTTTATTTGGTACGCATATAGTATAGTGAAGTTTTGGAAAATAAAAAAGTTTCTCGATCACTGAAAATAGTGCTGCAAAAAAAGTAACGATTACAGTTTTCTCTAATTTTACAAAAAAACAAGGTTTTATATATCTACTAATGAAACTAACGCAGTAATCTTCGCTTTTGTTTTTTCTGCCGATTAAAAAAAAGTTGAAAATATCATGTTTAGTTCCGGAGACATCCCGAGGTAAGTGTGAAAAGGTAATGAAACATAATTTTGACAGATTTTTGACAAATTTCGCAATAAAAAGTGTTAGCCCTATTAAAAAATGTTGTAATTCCGATCTCAGATGGCCAGGGACCTACTCTATCATTTTGTGAAGACCACATGAGGTTGTGCATATAAAAAAAATCGAGAAGGAAGCGACTTTTTCTCCGTTTTTCAGTCGACTAATAATGATTGATTAATGTTGCGGTTGAAGAGAAAAATTATATTCACCTTTGGTTGAAAGTTATATTTATGTTTCAAGCCATTTGCATTAATTCAAATAATTTTGCCCATATGCAGGTTTTTACTTCAATTTACTAGAATATGCAATTCAAATAATATCCCGTATTTTGATTTTTTCGTCATGTGCAAGGACCAATTAGATTCCTAAAAAAATCATTTCACTGTCTATGTTATGACTAATTGTGATCAGCAGATTTGGGAAAATATTAGATGGTGAAGAAATCACCTGGAAATGTAAAAATATTCAATAATAATAATAATATTTATCGCCAACCATTAGTAAAGCCGTCAATTATCAGATTGATTTCCGGAAGTAAACAAACAGTTTACCTTCCTTTACTTTATCTGCCGCATTTGAGGCAGGTAAAGTAAAATGCGGCAGGTAAAGTATTTTGACTTTGATATTATACTCGGAAATCATTATCTGTCAGTGTCACGCTTCTCCCTATTACGGCTCGATAATAGTTTACTTGCGATTTATTTATAACAAATTATTGTTGGAACTCCTTTGACTTAAGGAATTAACTTTTATAATGCTTCAGGGTGTACCTTCAATTTAAATACCTATAACAAATAATAAGTAGATTTGTTCTATATTTGCTGTTTACTTTGTCCTAATAAAATGCAATTAAATATACCTCAGTCTCTCACATTCTGAATTCTGAGCAGTTGGCGATAAAATTTTGTATGCACCACGTCAGAAAAGTGCCTTTACCAGACTCGTCCGATAAAGAATCACTTTACTGCCTTGGTACATAAATAACTATTATTGCTTAGAAACAAAGTTACAGCAAGAGTTCGGGTCAATACACTGAGTCCGTAAAGTATGGAACAAATTCATTTTTAGCTTAACAGGCCATTTTAAGAAATAATCCTGAAACACGTCGATTTTTGATTTTAATTTACCGCATTTTAAAGTAATAATCTGATATACAGGGTGAATTACTTTCGAGTAATGACGTCACCGTCATTTTTTTAAATGCAACACCCCCATTTTCTCTCAATTTTCGGATTACTTCAGCTGAGCTGATTCCAAAAATGTATCACATGTTTATTTCAATTGGTACAGGGTGGACAAAAATACAATAGTTTTGTGTGTGCTCATTGTAACGCGTAACATTCTTTACCTACGACCCCCCTGTAATCAGTAAATAACACACAGTCAGCATCAATGTAATGATGTCTATTACTATTGTCTATTTTTAAAGACACTGGTTTTCATTGTCTATAAATATAGACAATGGTTTCATAGTGTCTTTTTAATACTGAATGGAGCTGTTTCATGCTAAGTGTTCGATTATTGGCTGTTTTAAGACTCAATACCGAGAAGTATATAGTGGACTGTATAATACAAAGGGTGGGTTAAAACAACTACTACTTTAATAAAATATCCAGATTATCGCACTCGATCTTTAATGAACTAACACTTGTGAAGATTTGAACAAAAAACATGAGAAATGTTATAATACAATTTCATGCCGCTACTTGGCACCACTGATATTATATCGCTTCGCGCTTATTTACTGCATTTACATGCGTACAAAATAAAATCAACTATTTATGAAGCCGCACTGCACTGTACAGAAAAAATACATAAACTGGTTACATTTACCAATACCGGCTTTTTTGTTAACTAGAAAGACACGGCAATGTCGAAGAGAGTTGGGTAGAGATTATATTTTATATACATTACGAGAGAAGACTTACGCGGAACATGAGTGCTCTGGGCGATACACAGAAAGCTACTGGCGAAGAGATCGATTCTTTCGATCTTCCGATCTCCCACCAGGAGTGGGAAATTGGCGCTAAGTTTTAGGAAAGAGAAGGAGCGATACGTTTTTTAGTATGCGGGAAGAGATAGCTGAGAGAAAAATGCATATTTGAGCTAATCGATTGTCTTTAGGGTAAAGAAGCTTGAAATTCGTTAGAACTGGGCAAGTCTAACTTACAATTCGTTGTATGTTTCTAGGGGAGTACGCTGAATTAAAGTGAGATGAGATAGTGTTTTGTTTTCAGTGGAAAGTTTTCATAGTCAATACGTAAACAAAAGCTGTTTTTTTATGAGTTTGCTACTGGGCAGGGAGAACTTTGAATATTAGGTATACAGAGTCGGTTTAAGGAGCTAAAGGGAAATATTTAAATTAATTCGAGTGTGGCTTAAACACATCAGTTTAAAAGGCAGTTTATGGTTTTTAAACACTAAGGTTGCAAGGTTAACAATAAACCGTCATTTTCATGACTCAAAAGTTATTTATGAATAACTAATTAAATTATTTTTATATTGCAGCTTCCGATTACAATGGCCAAACCAACGGATAACGGAGTGAATAAAACTGTTAAAAGTAAGTATAACTATCCAAAGTCACAAAAATTTTGTTAGTTCAGTCAAGTGCCCCAAATCAAGTAGGGATCACTGAATAAAGCAAACCAATTGGCTATTTTTTTGCATTTAATTTCTTTACAGGGTCCGCAATAATATTTCCGGAAGAAGACACTCGTTTTGTATTAGACAAACCACCTGCATGTGCTGAGGGAGCAACTTTTTGTGAAGATTTTGAAGATTATCCCGAGGAGCTTCTCAAAAACGTCCTA
This sequence comes from Galerucella tenella, assembly GCA_910591685.1. NCBI lineage: Eukaryota > Metazoa > Arthropoda > Insecta > Coleoptera > Chrysomelidae > Galerucella > Galerucella tenella. The sequence goes on along the minus strand of CAJUYH010000944.1, from coordinate 41,729 downwards.
AACCAGCATCAAATTAGCAAAGACCTATTCGGAGTAGATGCAGTACCAGATTTGGGTAATTTTTTTTTGTATTCTCTTTGTTAATTAATTTTTGCATTTCGATGGTCAAACTACAATACCTCGTGAATAACACTTTCAATGAAATTGAAATTTTTAATTGTTTCCGTTCCTTTTCTAAGAGAATAAATACTTTTGAAATATTATAATTTGAAAACATTTTAAGCAGATTTTAAGGCCGTCATTACCTGTTTTCGAGAAACATGTCCGAGTTGTCTCCCATTCAATTCAGGTATACTTCCTTCAATTCCAAGAACAGTCGGATATTGCTAAATTTAGGACCTATATTCATGGATTACCATTTTTAGATCCAAAAGACGTTGGTGATATTTGAATTGAATGAATTTAAAGTGGAAGTGACCGATTTTGCGATTATTCGGTCGAAGCCTAAAGCCTATATACACTGTGTTATTTATAAAATGTGACATAGGGATTCCTGTACAAAACAGTCAAACGCGAGCTTATTCTCTTATCAAATAGCGTTCATAAAAAATAATAACAGATTTGGAAAGGTCATTGAAAAATAAGTTCAAATGCACTTTTAATTCCCTTATATTCGTTCTGGTTTATTAAAAAAGTGGATACTAATGTTTAAAAAAGTCGAATTGCCCTTTTATACTATTTTCGAATACCTACAGCGTAGGGAACATTAAGCAGGGTATGGCCACGGGAAATTTAAAAGTTAAACCTGAAGTATGGCGGTTCGACCCGCCACTGTGGTGAAATTTTTTTCTTTTTGTTCTTAGTTCTTCACAATTTTTGTATAAAAAACGTTAAATTTAAAATAAAGCAAAGTTATTTGTTTCAAAAATGTATTTATATATTTTATGATCTTTTGGGACACTGTTTAGTAGCAAACAGAGAACAATTTGAGCTTTTAATTGAATAAATAAATTTTTGCAACACATATAGGTATTTGCTTTTTTTTCAATTTAATATTTTTTAGACGAAAATTGTGAAAAAAGAACTGAAAACAAAAGGAAAAGAAATTCACCACAGCGGCGAATCGAACCGCCATACTTCAGTTTCAACTTTTAAAGGACAATGCTTCCAGCTGGAAAATAAAAGACCATTCAAATGCGGATATTTTGATACCAACTTATTCGTCTTGAAAAATAGAACATTTGATAACATTGCGCCAATGTTGTGACTTTTATAATTAACTCACAATTAATGATATTATTTTAAAATCGCTTACGGAGATTGTATAAGTAAGACAGAGAGAAAATACGTATTACAGATTCCATCTGATTCCACCAAGTAAGGAGATAAGAAATGAATAAATAAAACCAGACAGGGTTGAACCGACCTAATTTTGTGATTAGCACGCAGCGCTCCGATTAAATCTGACGAAAACCACCCTTCATCATTAAAATGAGCAATACAGCAAAAATAATCTTTTGGACGTATATTTCTTTTTTTTAAATATATGTCTATCCTGGCTTCAAAAGAAATTGTCTGGAGATTTCTATTACCATCGCAAACAAAACAGATATTGCCTCTTTGCGGTACACAATTAAACACACAAGAAGTCTCCTACATTATCCCTTTCAATGTCGGCCATAACCTGTCAATAACAATTAATATGAATAACCTCACCATTTTCCATATTTCTTTGATGCAAATTATTATTCCCTCTACGATGGCGGGCGGCGTTCTGAAAATCCTCTAGGACGAACTCTATGTTCACAAACGTAACACTGCATTTTCTTAGTTTTTAAATACTCGACTTTAAAAAATCTCTAAATTGAATACGCACACTTATAGCACACAGAGTGATTATTTATTAAAACTGGTCATTTGTAGTTAAAACTTGTTAGTCTACAATTAGATGGATACGCCCTTTTCTCTCATACTCCTATTACCTGTCGGGGATCTGTCAGGTATAAATATTTGCAATCTATAATCTATCGGACGCTGGACACTTGAGCGAAAATTCTCAGAAATCAACATGGCTTCTCTAATAATACAGGACAGTTGAGCGAAAATTTATTTTCGATGTTGGGTCAGTCAAGCGAAGAGGTAAAATTTTACCTGTGTTAGAAAATGAAAGAAAAGGTCAATTGATAATATAAAATCTATTTATTATAATAATGGCTTACAATTTTTATGAAATTTAACCTAGTTATTCTATTTTGTTTATATAAATCAATTGAGTTTTTCAAATATTTTTCTCGATCAATATATTTTCTTCTTTTATTATTCGTCTGATTAACACTATATATTTTGATATAGGTGTGCAGTTGTACGTTTTTCAATATTTCAACGAATTTAAATATATCGGGATGAGAGTTATAAAAACTTGAACTACTACAAAGAGCCCAAATTGAGGAATGAAACATTGCCTCTTCTGATATAAAAGTGTCTACCAAGTAATCTACGTATTTGGTGAGTCTTTCGTCATTCGGCATAATGGACATTAAATCTTCTACGAAACAATCTCCAACGTCAAATGAATCTAAATATAATAATCCAAATGTCCATTTCAGCCATTTTCCTATTTCAGAGTTATCATTTTTGAGTTGTGGAACCTACCGCTTCCCGACCAACTGACACAGATCAAAGTGTAACTAAAATATCATTAAATATCAATTTGTTGTTCTGTTTTCTTAGAAAATTTTCAACTATTCATTAAATTTTAATCCCTCGTTTTCGCTCAAGTGACCAGTACCCTTTTAGGGGGAATGAATATACCTGAGAGGATTTCTACAACGTTCGCTCAAGTGACCGGACCCGAATCTATCATATCTTTATACAACTGAAAAATATAATCCTATTATTTTGTTTCGACGAAACGGGTATTCATCGTATGTACAATTATATTCACAAATCCCACTCTGTTTCACCGCATCAGGTGGTGTCCTATTGAATGGTTAGATTATGTTATCGTATCGAAAATTTCTGACAAATAAACTGATCTTGTGGGTTTATTAATTAAATTACAACATTGGCGCAATGTTATCAAATGTTCTATTTTTCAAGACGAATAAGCTGGTATCAAAATATCCGCATTTAAATGGTCTTTTACACAGCTTGTTCAATTGAAACCCATCTTTGGTCAGATTAGCCTTGGAAACAATTGTAATCATTCAACTAACGTTTTCCAACATTAGTAGTGTATGCAAACGTCACACTGATCTGTTTATTTCGTTTATATTTGACAGCCACTAAAAAAGGCGTTAAAAGGTAACCGTTTTCAGTCGGACGCAGAAGTACAAAACGCTGTGAAAGAATTCTTCCAGCAGCAGCCACAAGAATTCTATAAGCAGGGTATAAATCGGTTGGTGAAACAGTGGGATATGTGCCTCAATTGTAGTGGTAGTTATTTGTTACTGTACTTCTCAATAAATTTTTCCTGGACCAAAGATGGGTTTCAATTGAACAAGCCTCGTATTTTCCATAAGCTGGAAGCATAGTCCTTTCCCGAGCCCCTACCCTGATGCGGTTATCTCTTACGAGTTTGAATGTATTCGAAAGTGGTATGAAAATGGAGTTCGACTTTTTTAAACATAACTATTCATCTTTCTATTAAACCAGAGAGAATTTAAGAAAAATAAAAGTGCATTTGACCTTATTTTGACCTATTTGGTGAAAAATTTAGCTCGCGTTTGACAGTTTTGTGCAGGAATCCCTATGTCGCATCTTATAAATAACACAGTGTAAATAAAAATTCAAAGCTTCCTCCTCATATCTGGGCAAAGCATCCATCATTCTTAACTATCAACCCAATAATGACCAGAACATATTTTTTTTGTAAATGATGATAAACTTTCACCAAATATTGAAGTTAATAACATAAACTGAAGAAATATGGAATACCATACTACATTTTCTCAAAAAAATGGCTGTTGAAAAAAACGCAGCACCGGACAAATTAGTTGACAAAATAAAATATTTAATTAAGCCTGCAATACAACTTATTGTGTATGAAATTGAACTATATTACATTTTATACATTTTTCAGTTGTTGTAGAACGACACCTACCTACAGCATGTCGTGTCCTTTTTTCTTGTAACGTGTTGCAATTGCGTATGTTTTTTTCTGATATGTTTGTTGAAGATGGTGCCTAGTATCTCATGAAAAACTAAAAGGGAATTCTCCGATCTGGAAACTGGCAATTTTTCCAATGGGTAGGTTTATTTTCCCCCCTCTAGGGGGTGACCCCCTGCCCCTTCTTAGGTCCACATCTCCAAAGTTGTATTATCGGACTTGATAAATTCTCCACAATGCAACGGCGACTCAATGTGGAGAGCACCTCAGGTGTGAATTCGGAGACCAAACTAATATCAGTTCAGGGAGTAGTCTCACCGGTTCGCGGGTAATCCTACTTTATTTAAGTTATTGAAGTTATATTGAAGTTAATGAGGAATGTAGTTAAAGTTAATCAAGAAAGGTAAGTGGGCGCCACCCTGAATGATATTAGTCGACTTGTTTTTCACCTCACAACTCTCCATCGACAAACCTGGAAATGCTGGAAGGGAAGGAATATGAACAATGTTGTTGAATTTACATGTTGTATAATGATTTTAAAACCAATATCACAGTGAATGAATGCTGTTTTACGTTGTTTGTTGTTTTACGTTGTTTTACTTTCCTTGGTTTCTTCGTACAGGTCCTAGGTATTTAGGTTAATCCATGGAATTTTAGTTCATAGTACTTCATAGAAAGCGACTTCGCATGGAAAGCTACTTCGTCAGAAATGTCCGGCACAAAGTGGCAGGTGAAAAGTGCATTCACATTGAATGCACTTGAAAAAAAAGTTTGAGGTAAACCTCTCACAAGAAATTAAAATTTTAAACCTTATCGGTTCATGGTTCACAGGAAAAAGAAGCTTCATTTTACTAGTGGCTATTAAATTGAACCATGCGATGAGCAATGGACATACGTTGCGTATCCCTTTCCTGTTCACATGCTCCGCTTCGAGAAAGAATTTACATATTAGTAGTGTGTTCTTAATTTCTCTCTCTATAGGAGAGAAGAATTGAATTATTTGGCCAATATCAGTGTATACTGATCCTCACCAATGGAGATTATCCGTCGCACATTAAATGTAAAAATTGAGGTTCTCGACGAGAATCACATGTTGGTGAGAAAAAAGGACTGGCTACTCGCCGTCCGGTAGATATTTAAATATTCCAAACTTCAATTCACTCTAATTCACCTCCTTGACTGGATTACTTGTCGATTTTTATGATCATAATCCTAGATGTAATTCCACCAAAAAGCACTTTTCAGATGGAAGGCAAAGTTAATGATTTAAAAAGGTATACAATGTTGAAAAAGTCCCAAAGAACTAATGCCGATTGCTTCTGCTGATTACTTTGATAAAAACTAAGTATTTATCAGATGAGTCTCTTTTCCCACCTGACATTCGGGCAGAAAATTCAGCTTCTATTATCCCTGCGAAACCTTCCATACAGACTTATGTGTGTTTTTAGGGAAATTTGATAAATTCCAAACAGTGAACTTTCATTGAAATTCAAACTTAAATTTACCTGCGAAAATTGATAATAAGAGGGTAAAAGAAAAACAAATTTTTCTTTTGGTTTTAGATACCAGAGATGATGGTGATAACTTTGTTTGCAAGTCAAAGTTAACAACAATATTTCCGAAAGTAGCCAAAAACTCCAAAAATGCATGGAAAATTATTATAAATCAAGGAGACGATGATAGATATATACAGGGTATCGTAGTAGAAAAATGTCTGGTGTAAGTTGAAATTTAAAATTTAATTAAAAACACAATCGGCTTCCTATCTCCAGAAATTGATTATTTATTTTCCGTAGGCCACGCAGCAAGTGTGATGTTATAACTGAAAACATACGAAACAATTACATCACCACATGCAAACAAAAATATATTTATAGACGCCTCCTATCGCTGGATGATGCTGGAAAACCCGTACCAGATAGTTTCCTGCTTCCTTCGGCCTGTTGCTGTTCGTATAAAAGAAATTTCAATTTTCTCGGACGATGGAACCCTTGAAGCTATTGAAATTTTTTCCTTCGAAGGATGTTAATCTTTAACAATGAAGAAGTATGTATTTTTAAAGTTGGTATGCTCCACAATATTCTCAACTGGCGAAATGTATTTGCTTTGGCTGCGTTTTTCACTTCTCCTAGATGAGAGTCTTGAGTTTCTAGCAAAACATGATGAAGTTTGTACAAAATCAATTGCAGAAACTTTCTTTGATCGACATTATGCGGATCAAAGGAAAAAATCGGCAATGGCCTTTCAGCTAACAATTTCATAATAGTTGCGATGAAAATTTAAAAAAATTACACTCTGGAACGTTAACAGTGTGTTCATACAACTATAAATGCAGAATTAGCACCACTTTATAAAATACTTCAGTATCCGTTGATATTTCATTAATTAATCTTAAAACAAGTTTGTGAACATTTTTACGGGTCCTGGAAAAAGCAGGGGTCAGATGAGGAAAGATATGGGATTACTCACCGGTCACTGTACCTCCCCCAAGGGAGCACATTCATACAATTGGCATATACATCTAGTAAGGAACCTATCTGTCAGTTGTGCACGGAAGAAGAAGAATTCTTCCTAAGAAGGATCTCTCCAAGAAGAATCTAGTGAAAAGACTGTTGAGCCTGTTGATGGCTACACATAAACGGTACTACTATGAGCTCCAAAAACCTAAAGGCCGAGGTGTAGAAGCCTCTGACTGATGGAGCCGATCTGAATCAATTAATCAATAATTATGATATATGGGCCATACAACACTTATAATTAATATGATCATCTTGTTAATATATAACGGAGCATCGTTTTCCCCAAATCTCTCAATTTATATTCACGGAAATAAATGATGACCATTTGTTTATGTATATGAAAAAAAATAGCGTTTTTCTGTTTTAGATAGAGTATCGGCTATATTTCAAAAAGCTGCTGTACACTGGAAAATGTATGAAAAATCGACATAAATCCTGGAGACGACGAGAGATACTTACTGGTGTGGTAGTCGATACATGATGCTGAGTGTAAGTGGAAAATTGATGAACTCAATTAGTTTACTACCTTCAATGAATAATTATTCTTTGTAGGCAACGCAGGCAGTTGAAACACACGAAAAAGTTACATAACCATAATTATTATGCAAACAGAACTACCGTCATAGTCGCCTCCCATTTCTAAACGAAGTGGGACATCCTGTACCAGATATTTTCCAGCTTCCTTCGGCAAGATGCTAACTGTTGGATGGAACCCTCAGAACTATCGACAAATACTTTTTTGAAGTAATTTTATCAATGTAAAAAGGTATGTGATATTATATAAGTATATAGGATAAACAATTGGACGTATAGCTTAGTTCAAAATAAATTGTAGCATGTCGTGTCCTTTTTTCCTGTAACGTGTTGCATTTGCGTATGTTTTTGTTGCTAGTGGTGTATGAGGAACTTCTCCTATTCTGGATTTAACATTTGACTGAGTGACATTACATCTTACAATATTACCTGATTACTATGCCTATGCCTATGTTGACTTCGTCAATCCTTATAGCATATTCTTGAAATATTCACTTCATTCCCAGTTTCTTTAAAATAAATTGTACCGTAAGCAAAACGAAGTGAAGAATTGAAGCAAAAAAGAGAAATGTGCCATAAACATGTAATACAGGCCTTTTACGGTCAGATTAAGAGAACCCACCAACATTTTTGTCAAATTAAGAAAATATGCTTTCTGGATATCGAGATAAACCTCCCCTATAAAAATCTGACGCTCGAGTATTTCAAAAGAACTTTTTTTTGCATTTTCAAAATTTTTTCGAAAGTTATCGTCACGCCGAAATCGTCAGTTTTTTTAAAGGGAGCTTCCTTGGGGCCTACTTAATCCTTCCGAAAATCTGACGCGCTCGAGTGGGTATATTTTTTTTCGGATTTTTGACTACTTTATATGCCTACCCCTAACCACGCAAACCGGCAGATTAGTATACCGTTGTTATCAGAGGCACTTGGGGCATACGTGGCATGAATATCTGACGCGCTCGAGAATGCCCAAGTAACTGTTTTTTTTAACATTTTTGAAAAACCGTACACGCCATACCCACCGCTAAAATGGTTTTTAGCATACCAGCTTTTCTTTTCGAAATTACTTCATCTTTCGATTTTAATAGAGGTCTGGGGGTCTATTCTCAAACTGTGACATCTTTTGTCGCATGCGAGATTATACTTTTGTTAATCAAGGATGTATACAAAAAAGTAAAATCTCGCATGCGACAAAAAATGTCACTGTTTGAGAATAGACCCCCTGGACGGCGCTCGAGAATGTCGCCATTTAGCGACCTCGCTTCCCTAACGAATAGATTTAGACTTTTTTTTCTCGAGTTGTTGATGTTGCCACGGTAACTTTAAAACACGCGCGTTTTTTAAAGTTAGATTCAAACACGCTGAGGCGTGCTTTAAAAAGGTAAAATGGTTCACCGATAAAAAAAATATATTTTATATCAAATTAAAAAAAACTAATTCCAGGCTGCATTAAAAATCACCCTGTATGGAAAATCTCCAAAACTATTATATTATTTGATGACAGAACATAAAATATGAATAACTTTTTATTTCAGACCTAATTGAGTCCCACCTTGTATATGTTGACATTTTCAACTATTTATGTTTACGATATACTAGAAAATATCAATGGTACTATCAACTAAAAATGTATATGTATTTGTTGATAATAAAATTACGTGGTCTCGGAAAACCATGATTTTCCAACTTCAAAACCCTGTATATCGGAAAATAGTCATGGGATAGAATTTGTTACATGGATACTTCTGATCCAGAAGTCAAGTACATCATATCCAAATATGAGCCTCAAAATGATGTGCTTTTCCTAATGGTAAAATTAAAAAAAAATGTGAATGAGCCCATTACGTTAGAAAAAAACTGAAAAAGGCAATTCGAGGGCAATGAAGCTAAATGGTATGTTTAAAAAGGTCATATTTCGTTTAAAACCTATAATTAAAAAAGGAGGTTATTGGGAAAAACAGCGGCTAAAAATTGATTGCCCCCCTCATGGCTTCAAAAAGCAATACTTTCTCCACAACGGGCCAAAAAGGGGTATATTTCGCCAATTTTCAAAACTTTGGCCGTTTTTTCATGAAGTTTCCAATAGGAGTATATGTTCCACTTTTTACAAAGCTAAATGGCAACCATTTTTTGGCCTGAAAACAAAAATATCAAAAAATAGTTCATTTGCCCATAATTTTTTTGATCAAATGTTAAAAGATTCTTATGGGTCTCAAATTGTTAGTAACTCAATGCTCCACATTATTTTTTTCTGTCATTCACTATTTTCCAAATATTCAAGATGCAGTAGACCATTTATACAATAGATTCAGTAAAATGCCTATTTTAAAAGGCCACATCTCCCATTGCACCAAGCGTACAAAAACAAAACAATACATTTGAATTGTCATCTCAACGGGTTTCAATCAAGCCTATATGCTTAAGCTTCAAGCAAGAACAGATTTTCCGCGAAATTTGAGGAATCGCTTAAAAATTGGGATTTTTTGGGTAAAAATCGAAATATTTCATGCCCAATATCTCGGAAGGGGTGTATCTCATGAAAAACTGGAAGGGAGTTTCTCGTTTCAATAACCGGCAATTTTCCCAATAGGTAGGTTTATTTTGGTATCTTCCTTACCCCTAGGGGGTGACCCCTCATCCCTTCCTGAGGTCCACATTTCCAATGTTGTCTTATTGGACTTGATACATCCTCCTCAAATAAAATTCAATTTACCTCCTAGACTGGATTACTTTTATTGAATTATTTGAGATCATCCCGATTGCTTATGCTGATCACCTACTTTGATAGAAATTGTTCATCAGAGGAGTCTCTCTTCCCACCTGTTATTCGGCCAGGAAATTCAGCTTCTATCATAACAACTACTAATTCCTGCGAAACCTCCTATCCAAATTTATGTGTGTTTTTAGGGGAAACTGGTAAATTTCTAACACAAACTTTCATTGAAATTCAAAGTTAAAGTCAACTGCGAAAATTGATAATAAGGGGGCTGAAGATAAACAAATTTTTTTCTGCTTTTAGATACCAGAGTTGATGATAATAACATTTTTGTTCGCAAGTCAAAGTTAGCAACAATATTTCCAAAAGTTGCAAGGAAAATTATTATTAATCAAAAAGATGATGATAAATATATACAGGGTGTCGTAGTCGAGAAATGTCTAGTGTAAGAAAAAGAAAGAAAACATAATAGGCTTCCTATCTCCAGAAATTGATTATTTATTTTTCGTAGGCTCGCAGCAAGTGTGACGTTATAACTGAAAACATACGAAACAATTTCATCACCACATGCAAAAAACGTTTATAGACGCCTCCTATCGCTGAACGATGCGGGACAACTCGTACCAGATAGTTTCCTGCCTCCTTCGGCATGTTCATAAACTACCCCCACAAATTGTGAAAAAGCATGCACGCATTAACGTAAAGAACGATGATATTGCATATTTTGCGTGGGCTGTCACTTCTGCGCTGTATCCTTGTAGTGAACATTTAGATCGATTATCATCATACCCCCACTACTCAACTATGGTGAAGTTACAGCTTCCGATGACGGTTCGACAGAACTCCGAGCAACAGAACGGAGTGTCAGTTAATGTATATATCCTACAAAAAAATAAGAGCTCGTTTTGAGACTCTTCCTACATAAGAATAAGAAAGAATGCCATGTTAACCTCCTTCTAATACCAGATAAATATAATGGTACCGAAGCCCCTGTTAGATACCATTAAAAACCTTTCTCGTCTACTATCCAAACAACTGAGCAAAGAGCACAGACAAAAATACTTTTGCGATAGATGCTTCCACTACTACAGGTCGCAGGAGAAGCTTGATAAACATACCTAGGAATGTGTGAAAATTAACGAGACTGCTATCAAGATGCCTGAGCCCGGGCAGAATATCTTGAAATTTAAAAATTATAAGAATAAGGAAAAAGCACCGTTTATTGTTTATGCAGATCTGGAGAGCATGCTCAAGCCTGTCTAAGATCCTAAGAAGCCTCGAAGAAAGCAGCATCATGCTTTAGCTGCCGTTGAATATTGAATATTATGTTGAATGTATCGTCATAGCTATCGACAAAGTGGCAACGACCTATTTTCACAATGTGAGTATCTACATTTTGAAATAGTTTGAACATCCCAAGTAATATTACTTGTTACACTTTAATATTATATTATTGAAATAATGCTAAAGATTAGTAGATCTTTATTTGAAGCATGATTTAAACTGGCCCACTTTGTTTCCAGATACTGTACTGTACTTAGTGATCAAGGAGTTCATACTTGGGGAGCCATTCCGCAAGAAGTGCGAATATTTCAGTCTAAAAAAAATCGAAAACAAAACGCGTTTCGTCCAAACCGTCGGATTCGTGGAAAACCAGCACACACATATATACGAGATTTAACAAAAGAACCATTGAACAAGCTGATGTGGGATATAGACACTCTGTAGTTCTACATAACGGCAAGGTAATATTATCTAAAGTGTAACAGTTTTAATTCACATGTATTGATCATTCTTTTTCAGATAAACCCTCTCTTTCCTATTACAAAAGTTATCGTTGGTGGACTGCGTGATATGGTTTGCAGATGAGATAACCAGTCTTTCTGAGGACATGGCTACAGTGTTTTGGTGCCCTTATGATACTGCAGCATGGTTGCAAGAAGTTGAGCATAGAAGAGCTACACACCGTCACATTTGTGAACAGGCATTAACCGAGGAAGATAATACAGTGCGTGATCATAACCATTCATGCCCCACCAACAACTATCGTGGAGCAGCACATGGATCATACAATGTCAACTATAAGGACAGTAAACGTGGTACCGGTGGTATTCCATAGTTTAGTACGATGCGCATCATATCGTCAAGGACGTAGCTACTAGGATGAAGGAAACCGTAGACTTGCTCCCTACCACAAACGAAAAATATATTTCCTTCACTTAACACGTGGATAATTTATAGACTCCTCAAGTTTAAACCATTACCCTGGTTGAAAAGCTATATCGACCTAAACACTGAGCAGCGGAAGAATACGTCAAATGTGTTTGAGAAGAACTTGTTCAAGCTAATGAACAACGCAGTATTTGGTAAGTAGTAAACAAAGTTTTTAAATACCTCAATAATTCTATCTATCTGTTTCAGGCAAGACCATGGAAAATTTACGTAAAAGGGTACATAGTGGAAGGGGCGGTATAGAGAGTAAGCACCATTCTCAGTGAAAAAACGGATTTGGTAGCTGTAGAGCTTAACAAGGTGCTCGTGTGGTTAAATAAACCCATATAAGCTGGACAGACTATCCTCGATTTGGCAAAGACAACTATCTACGACTTTCATTATGGGTATATGGTCAAGGCTTCACCCGATTGTTCAGTCTTTTATACAGGATCCCTAAGTTGTCATGAGACATGATTATCACTCGCGCTTTGATACCTCTAATTATTCTGAAGATAACATGTTCAACATTCCTCAAGTGAATGAAAAAATTATCGGGATGATCAAGAATGAAAATAATGGGGTGCCGATCATTGATGATTATGTAGGCTTAAGATCTAAACTATATACCACCAGAGTGATTGAAACTGAGAGTGATATAGCGAAGAAAAGTGGTAAGATGATTGATGAAGGGTATGATGAGGACGAAATAGATGTAGAAATTAAGAACTCCGGTGTTGGAAAGAAGGCTCGGGGAGTTAAATCGTCGGTTGTGAAGAATGATATCACATTCGAGGCTTATGCTGAGTGCTTAGATAGCTGGAAACAGAAAATAGTATCTCAAAATTCAATTCGATCTGAAAACCACGTGTTACATTCAATAACTTAACAAAAGTTCGCTCTCAGCCCTGATGATGATGAACGCTAGCAGATTTCTGGGTCGGATGAAACGTTACCATGGGGGCATTATTCCATAAATGCCTTTTGCTCCATGGAAGTAGATGTATAGTGATATTTCATAGTTTTTTAGTAGAACTTTAGTTCTTTACGTTAGGTTGGAGCGCTGGGGGGTCGCGACGAAAAAGATCTGACCGTTACGTTACGTTATTACGTTATGTGCCTTGAGAGCGTGGGCTCTCGCGCTCTCTTCTCAGTCTCAGAGCTTGTCTCTCGGCGCAAGATGTTGATCTTCAGCATACATTGTATTATCAATCACAGTAAATAGAATACTTAATATGTACTTTGTGCCAATCAACTCAATGATAAGATTCTTATAATTAATACTACTGCATATTTTTGTTGAATGAAGTTTCATCCAGAGTAAAATAAATTCTTATATTAATATGTGTATTTATTTATTGATTCAAAAAATTTGATTATTGCCCAAAAGGAACTAAAGTTCTTACCGTGTGTCCCGCGACGCTTTCTTCAATTTCTTATGTTTTTGACACTTTAGCTATGAAGTTTTTAGTTCAGCATTGTATGATATTAGTTGCTGTGAAGATAGTGTGAATAGATTAGGTATTTAAGACCGGATTTGAAAAATACCCTCCAGCTGAAAAGTGGGGTATTGTTTAGTATTCACAAGTAACAATTCCGTAAGGTTTAAAGACTCCTAACTATTTTTGAGACGTTTTGATTGAAAAGTAATAGGTCCTATTTATCAAACACTGTTACAGATAACTTCAAAACAATTTGATATTGATATCGTATTTTGTAGTTTGTGAAAATGGTTTCTTATCAATTACGAAAAATATTTGAAAATTGTCCAGCTATATCGGTATTGCGGCATTGGAATAACGATAACGAATTTCCTGTTTGTATTTTCTTATCAATTATGAAATCGTTACTTTTTATGTACCTACCAAGGCAGTAAAGTGATTCTTTATCGAACGAGTCTGAAATTATGATACAAGCGAGCAAGGCGAATAACAAGCGAGTTCAATAAAGACACTTTACTTACGTGGTGCGTACAAAATTTTATCGCCAACTGTTCCGAACTCAGAATATTAAAAACTGAGGTAGGTATATTTCACCATTGCATTTTATTATGACAGAGTAAACAGCCAATATAAAACAAATCTACTCATTGTTCGTTACATTGATATTGAAATTCGCATTTCTCAACCGATTTTGATTCAATTTTTTTTGTTAGATTCAGTATTAAAAACAGTATTTTGGCACAAATTTTCATAGCCTTATTACTATTTTCAAGGCCCTCTATGTTATTTTTTCTTCGCCAAAAAAGACAAAAGTGCATTCAGCATTTTTATTATTATTTTTTTATTATTAAGTTATCACAACATAAATTTGGAAAAAGTGATATTTTCAGTAATATTTTATGTAGAATGTAGACAAATTTTGAAAATGGCAACATTGTAAACAAAAACAAGGACTCAAACATATTGCATGGTAAAAATTCGAAGACTATAACTTAACCCGTTCTGGAGTTATAGCTTCTGTAAGTATGTAAAATTGTTCTTAATAATTTGGATTGTTGGCAAAGTAGTATATGACATTACGGTCATTAAAATTTATTGCCTGCAAATTTTTATGAATACGTTTGGTTACAGCTCCAGTTTTAATATAGTATATTAAAGTATAAGTGGATATTAGGGTCTTTGAAACACGGAATAGAGCAAGTGTTTTAAAGACCAGTTATCCACGAATACTTTACGCTATTTTTTTTATTGGTGCATTTTGAAATTATAAATACCGGTCTATAACTACTACAACAACAAGAAATGGAAATCATGAATGTAATTAAGAACTAAATGTCAAATGGTTGAATTCGTGATGTATATGATGTATACCTTGCGTTGTCATGGAAATGAGAAAAGCATAAACTAATTTGTATTTTGATGGAAGTTCAACCTTATTGAGTTCTGTGTGTGTGTGTGTGTGTGTGAGAGAGATGGTCTCGGACGGTGTCCATTAACCACAGGGAGTATAGGAAGTTTAGATATTAATCTGAAGGAAAAGTCTATATTTAAAGTTTAGCATCATTAACAAAACGTATAAGTAGGTCTGTGAATGTCAATAGTATTAATTTAAATACCATTTCCTAAGATTTGAAAAATCGAAATATTAATATTTCAAACAATAACAATGGCACTTTCCATTTTAATTTATAAATTTGACATAGTTAAATATTGTTCGAATGAAAGGTTTGACGTTACAAACTACTCCTGTCAGATCAATGATGGAAAAATTGTCATTAAGACATGATTTAGACCATAGATTTAGACTTCGTTTCTCGAGTTGTTGATGTTGCCACGGTAACTTTAAAACACGCGCGTGCTAAAAAGTTCGATTTAAACACGCTGAGGCGTGCTTTATAGTATATTATTAAACGAGCAATTTATGATAGCCATAATTCACGATGGGTGACATTTGCGTCACCCAAGTGAATTATGGCCATTAAATTGCGAGTAGAATACTATACTTTGTCCACGACACTTAATTTATTTATTAATAAATAAAAGTCAGTAGCGATTTGGCATATTACTAACCTCAAAATGTTGTGGCAGCTACTTCAAATAATTGGACATATATAGAGATGGGCGATACTGTAGAAAGTATCAATACAACGTACCGTTATAAATATATTGTTTTAAAATACTTAATATTAGAAAATATCGTTATGAAAAGTATCAATACTAAAAATTACAATATTTTATAGATATAATATACGATATATGTCAGAAACAAATTTCCTGAACAAAATACACAGATTTAATAGTTTATTCCATATTGTACCCCCATCTCTAGTCGTGAATTATGAACCATAATACACTACAGTGTATTATGAACCATAATTCACGACAGTTGATATATGGGTACCATATACCTTTAGTTAGGAGGTAAAATATTTACTTATTATTAGGTGGTAGTGGACAAAATAGGTAAAATGGTTCACCAATAAAAAAAATCTTTTTTTTAATTTTGTGCACTACAAAGCAGCAAATACGGCGATCTGGATGTCTCCGATTACAAATATAAGTTAAATAGTAGAATATTTCGAACATTTAGTACTCACTATTTCATACAAATGTTACTGACTGACAAATAAAATTTCAAAATCAATGCCTACTCGCGACTCGTTGATTTCATTTTGTTAATAAATGATATTATTAAGCACAATTTTACATTACTTTCAAAAGCTATAACTCCAGAACGGGTTGAGTTATCGGCTTCGAATTTTCACGGTGCAATATGTTTGAGTTCTTGTTTTTGCTTACCATGTTGCCATTTCCAAAAATTTCCTACATTCTACCTAAAATATCATTGATAATTTTTTACTGAATATAGTAACCAATCAAATTACTTAATTTTAAGTCATGTGTCAAATTCCATCCAATCACCGCTGTATTACAGCGATAATACCCTACATGTGGTGTTTTCAGTTTGGTGTTTATTTTTTATTAAAAATTAATTAAACGTCAAACTGACAACTGGATTAAAAATGTCGCGAATATTTGGTATTGCATCTAACGATTCAATTAATTTACTAATTGTACTTTTCACAACTGTAGTTTTGAATAAAAATGAATAATACTTGTTTGATTATAACTAATAAATTATTAAACGTTAGATTGACAATAAATTTTTTGATATCTACAAAGTAAAAAATTATCTTATCGAATACTCCTCGGGTCTTGATAAATACTCAAAATTTTGTCGTAGAGAATCCTTCAAGCGTGTTACTCAAAGATAATAGCCCTCGGCCTGCGGCCTTGGGCTATTATCAAGCAACACGCTTTCAGCATTCTCTATGACAAAATTATCTCGGTATTATCAAGACCCTAGGGGTATTACTACTGAAAATACTACTTTTTCCAAATTTATGTTGTAATAACTTTGTCGTTAATAAAAAAATTTTCACAAAATTTTGGTAGTGTACATTTGTGATGATTCTGAATCCAGTAGTATAGTCATATTTGGGAAAAAAATTGCCTAATGTACTTTTGTCTTTTTTTTTGAAAAATTAACATAGAGGGCCTTGAAAATACTTAGTAATTAGGCTATGAAAATTTGTGCCCAAATTCTGTTTTTGATAATGAGTCTAACAAAAAAAAATAAAACAAAATCGGATGTAAAAATGCGAATTTTACGGGGGTGCTTCCAAACAAAAAGGGTCACACTGTATAATGGTAAATTGGTAATTGGTAAATTAATTGAATCGTTAGATGCAATACCAAATCTTCGTGACAATTTTAATCCAATTGTCAGTTTGACGTTTAATTAATGTTTAATAAAAAATAAACACCAAACTGAAAACATTACATGTAGGGTATTATCGCTGTAATACAGCGGTGATTGGATGAAATTTGACACATGACTTCAAATTGAGTAATTTGATTGGTTACTATATTCAGTAAAATATTATCAATAGTAATACCCCTAGGGTCTTGATAATACCGAGATGATTTTGTCATAGAGAATGCTGAAAGCGTGTTGCTTGATAATAGCCGCAGGCCGAGGGCTATTATCTTTGAGCAACATGCTTAAAGAATTCTCTATGACAAAATTTTGAGTATTTATCAAGACCCGAGGAGTATTCGATAAGATAAGTTTTTACTTTGTAGATATCAAAAAATTGATTGTCAATCTGACGTTTAATGATTTATTAGTTTTAATCAAACAAAAATTATTCATTTTCATTCAGAACTACCGTTGTGAAAAGTACAATTGGTGAATTAATTGAATCGTTAGATGCAATACCAAATGTTCGCGACATTTTTGAACCAGTTGTCAGTTTGACGTTTAATTAATTTTTAATAAAAAATAAACATCAAACTGAAAACACCACATGTAGGGTATTATCGCTGTAATCCAGAGGTGATTGGATGAAATTTGACACGTGACTTAAGTGATTTGATTGGTTACTATATTTAGTAAAAAACTATCTCCAGCTTTCATATCGCAAGAATAATGGAATTTTCTCTTGTAACACATGACGTTTGACGTATCACGTTTTTCGTTTTTTTTTTGTTACGCTGTCTGTAGGTATATGTTAAAGAATGTTTCGTATACTAGACGTTATGCCCTTTTCAGCGAAACCTCGTTTGCAAGGATTGCTTGACTCTTATAGGGGTACTGCGTGGGGAATGAACGGTGATATTATAGCTTCAATTTTCTCATGAGGCCGAGCATTATCACATTTGGACGGATTGTTAACAACAAACGCCATTTCAAAGTCACAATACTTAAAATCGCTGTCAAATATAAACGAAATAAACAGATCAGTGTGACGTTTGCATACACTACTAATGTTGGAAAACGTCAGTTGAATGATTACAATTGTTTCCAAGGCTAACCTGACCAAAGATGGGTTTCAATTGAACAAGCTGTGTATTATAGTGAGTTATGGTAACCACCTGATTTAATTTTATTCTACCTTCATTGTTACAATAAACTTGAAAACGGTAACAATTTTTAACAAAGAATGATGAGACCTTTGAAACGATATATCACAAGCCTGTACTTCCCATTTAAAAAATTGGGGGTTGCATAGTTTATCTCAAAGTATATCGTCTTCGCTTTTGTTGGCAATCATTGAATTAATGGGCCAATTGCAATAAATCATATGAAGAAGAGATCGCCAGTTGCGGTATATTTGAAATCATTTTTAAAAGGATAAAATTCTTAAACATCTATCTTTTTAAATTTCTGTGCTACTCTTGCTACGTGGTTAATCCGGCACTGACGATATTTAAGATTTAGTACCTATCGTATATTGTATCCTTTGGCGTCTCAACACAACTTGTATTTGAAAAAATAAAAAGTGGTGGATAATTTTGTTTCGATTATTACTGCGCAGCTACATGTATCTAAATAATAAAAATAAGCAGATTGAGTTTCAAAAATTTGCAAACCGTCTCTGTTCAAAAAACGTTTATTTTTAAGTTGAACTATGTCGCACTAATAAACAAATAATTACGGTCAATGATCAACAATCAATAATATAGAATGATCTTTTAATAAACAACTAATTCATACAAAAATTAATGGTTTTTTTATGTGCATGGAATAATACCTGCCAGTGTAATTGCAGTATATTTGGATTATTGGTTGCATCTGGATACTAACAAAAGTGTATTTCAGGACGGAAGTCGGTGATTTAAATATAGAAAATTAAAAACAGTACCTATATCATTATGTGCTTGATATATTTGTAGGCCGATATTGATCATGTTACTTGTAGTTTTTCAAAATAAAACTAATAATATCGAGAAGTGTAATCAGGTAAATATTTTTTTCCTAATTCTTAACAGTTTTCAAGTTAATTTTATTAGAAATTAATTTTATAAGATGAATACGTCAAAAGCTGATAGAAATTGGCTTTATACAAGATATTAAATATTATTAGAATGTATTTTTTCTACAACTCCTACCTATAAAAAATGACGGATTTCTCATACCTTATTTATTTGTCAAACCAAATATTGCTATCACAATTTCCAATAAATATTAGTTTAACAAGACATATACTTATTTATAATAAATGATATGGATATGGATACTGACAGTAGTGTTAGAGAAAAGTTCAACTATAACTTCAGGTTTGTTGCCGGAAATTTGTAGGAAAAAAGTATGAATTGGCATACGAAGAATTTATAGAGGGGAGAAGACGATTTTTCAAGGAATAAAAAAATAGTAACTCATGCAAGAATAAACGAACACTAATGTTTTTTCACGAATTGAAACCATTATAATATATTCATGAATTCTCATTTCAGATATTTTGTCGTTGAAATGTTTCGTAGTTTGTCTGGGAAACAATATTATTTTCGTGCAACCGGACGCAAAACAAGCATTTTGCAGCCGCAACAGAGGCCGCAAAATGATATTTTGCGTTATCATTTTGCGGCCGTTACCCAGAGTGACGGCCGACAAAAATTTTTACGGCCGTTCCCATAGTGACTGCCGGCAAACTGAACGCCACTACAGCATTTGACATTTCTGAAATATGACAATAACAATGTATTTCGAACCAAAAACTAACTGTCTTTTCTAAAGAGACATAATGTTTATTGAAATTATGTAATTTTCACGGTTGCACGAAAAATATTGTGTATACTATGGCCGCGAAATGTTTTCGCGACCTCGAGATTATCTTGCCTCGGCCGGAACGGCCTCGGCGATAATCTCTCTCTCGGAACGCGAAAAAGCATTTTGTGGCCTTAGTATACAAATAACTATTTCCGTCACAAAGGAAGTATTGATTATTCGAGAAATCTATGAAATACTTTACTTCATCCCCTGTATAATTCAAGCCGTGGTATTCGCGAAGTAGGCACTGTGATACTTTTTGATCAAGAGAAACTCATCTACATTTGTGAAAAAAAATAAAAATAAAAATCACGGATGATTTCAGAAGTCAATTCAAAATTATTCCGAAATATCCCTTCTCCATATTTTCTGGACCATCGACGCAACTTTATTTGTATTCAGATTAATAAGATATTAGCTACATAGTTTCAAAAAATCAGCTGGATATATAGACATAGAGTAAGATCACACAGCTATAAGACATAACTTATTTCCAAATAGATAAAATGTTAGGTTCTCAGTAGCATCTCGTGTGCTTTGAATACCTTTGTGTTTGTGGAGCTAGCCTGAGGGCACCTGGGCAGGTATCAGGCGAGAATGATAACTAAAAATAAGAGGTACTTCACTTAAATTTGTATGTCTGATTTATATTTGTGTTTTGTAGAATAATATTCTAGAGTAGTATCATAAGTGTCAGACACTCTCCATGGACCAAAACTTTTGTCAGACGCTTTAGAGTTCCAAAAATAAATGAATAAACTTTATTTATTTCCACAAGTCTGACTTTTAAATATGTTATTACTCAGTGCTATATGTGCTCCAACAGATCCGAACTATACTGAATACTATACGTTGTGCATGAAGGGCACATGCACATTAGACTGAGACATTGTGAGTTGATATATAAAAGAAGGGGAGCCGAGCTACTATAGACGTCTCACTCGTTCTGAAACGCATTCATAGTGCTCGCGCACTCATACTCCCGGCTGATAATTTTTATGTTTAGGGGCTGTTCGGTCATTACAATTGGTCTGACTAACGAAATATAACTTAGTAATAGTTACCTTGAAAATTTTTTGACAATTCCAAAAACCAATCAAATTTCCTCATTTTATATCATATGAACAATCTCAGCCAATCATGTCAACATTACACTGATAACAGACCATGGGCAATTTTCACGTTGCTATGGATACATATTGATTTATTTCGATTTTGAAGTTTCGAATATTTAATATTTGGAAATGTCACGATTAGGTTGTAATTCTATAATAAGCAAAAAATTTTCTATCCGAATAACCCTCGGACATTGATAAATGCTCAAAAATTTTATGACAACTTTCTCAAGCTTGTTGCTTGTAGGCAAGCAACAAGCTTTCGAAAACTGTCATGAGATTTTTTCGAACAATTATCAATGTCCTTGGGCTATTACTACTGATAACATATTTGAAAGTCGGACATGTGAAAATAAATGTTTATTTATCTTTTGTGGCGCTTTAAAGCGTCTGACAAAAGCTTTGGTACATGGAAAGTGTCTGACACTACTTTAGAATATTATTCTACAAAACATATATAAAAATCAGACAAAAATTTAAATAAAGTGGGTAACTTATTTTTAGTTACCTTTCTCACCTGATACCTGCTCAGGTGCCCTAAGGCTAGCTCCACAAACACACAGGTATTCAAAGCACACGAGAAGCTACTGAGAACCTAACATTTCGTCTATTTGAAAATAAGTTATGTCTTATCGTTCTGGGATCTTGGGCTAATAAGCGTAAGTTGATTATACAAAGGGATGCGTTTTTCCAAACATGAAAATATATTCTCGATCGCACGGTATATTCCAAATATTTAAAGTTGGATGGTTAGTTTATACGCAAAATATGATCGCTCATGTACTGTAAGTAAGATCAATTACATATGGATCTGTAGGGAAACGAATATTTTCTCGAAAAAATTGTGATAAAAATTATAAAAAACAAAAACCTCCGCCAGATTAAAACATTTCTAATAGCGGAAACTTCATTTATTCGTTTGAGATGTGATCAGCGTCCCAAGCACTTGAACTGAATCTTTGTACCATTTCCAATGTTATCTACTTTTATTCTTCTATATAGGCCACTGGTTTGACTGGAGGGATTTTCAGATTTATCTCCTCTCCAAAGTGTTTTCGTCTGAGACCTTGCAAGTTTTCACATAGGCAGACTATGACAAAAGGTGTTTCATCATAGAGTCCCACATCGGAAATTGCCTTTAAATGTTTCCTACCCAGTATCAATAGCCTGGTTAAAAGTTCCTTGTCTACATTGTGCAGCAGACATTTGTAAGGCGGAATCCTTGTGTCAGCATTCTTAAGAGCTCCTTATCTAGCCTCTCTTTGCGATGGCACAAAACGGTTCCAGACCTATGAAATCTCCTGTAGAACCTTTTTCAGCTAACTGGTCCACTAATTCATCACCTCGGTGCCGGTACTCATATTACCTGAGTGCATTATACATCTCACGATCTAAGAAACTAACCTGACCTAAGGTGGAATGTCATGCAATAGAGCCATAAAAGTATTAGCCATGTAAGGATCGTGTTCATTTTATTGGCGAATAATAAATTATTAGCTGAAAACTCGTATGACATTTCTATTATAAATTTACTCAGTAGTTTTCCTTTTTCATCAGGTATAGTGCGGCTCTCTTCACGGTAAATCCGAAAAGTTTCATGGTTTTATTGCATCCCAAGTCTAAGTCAATTCAGTTTCTTAGATTGTGAAAAGAACTATACCCGTTACCTAGAGGGGACGATGATATTCACTCGCTCAGTGAATATGTTCTCCGGTGTCATGGTATCAAAACTCAAGTGAAATATGGGTTTATCTAGTATTGTCGTTGAATTAGTGTGTCCGTATTTAACATTGTTCGGGGACCATAAGTTTCCCAATTTCAGGCTAAGAATTGCTTCGCCTCCTTACAAAAAAGCGGAAGCTTCGTAAATTTTTCACCATTTCTTATCGAATTGATCCCATGTATACGAAAGCGTGAAAAAACTGAATATATACAGGGTGATTCATAATTATTAGGACATAGGCTGATGGTAGATAATTTTGACCAAAATATGGCGATAGGACCAAATATACCCCAATAAAATATTGCTGTGGCGTTAAAGTTGAATTGTGTTTTCGTTCTCTGCTAATGATTTCACTGCATATTTATCGATTGTTATCAAAATCGACACAAAGGCATCGGCACAGGTAATATTATTTTTTGTATTATTTGGCATTTTGTTACAGGAGCCCCGTGAAGGATTTCTGATGAAGAAATTCACTGGTAACTTTTTTTGACGAAACTTTTTAGTGATTTTTATTGAAAAATATGACATAAACATCATTTCTACGTAATATTGGTACTCTTGTTCGAACAAGATATTCTCATTCGTTTTCGATAAAAACGCAATTGAACAGTTCAGAGTATTGGTTAGGTTGGGGGATTTCAAGTAACGAACATCAAAAAACTTGTATCTTGAGGCTTCTATTTCAACGATAAAGCATAATTAAAAACAATGTAACATAAAAGGAGCAAACCCAAATTAAATATTTCACGTGGCATCCTCCGACTTCTATGCCTTTTCTAATTATTTTAATAAAGGACTTCCGAACTTCAAAGAACATATTATTCCGTCCCGCATTTTGTATTTTCCTCCAGAGTTTGCCTCTCGAGTTAATTTCATTGGCATAAACTAAGGACTTTTCATATGTCCCCAAACATAAAAATCAAGCGGGTTATACTCAGGACTTCTTGATGCCAATTAAAATCACTTCCTCTGCCAATCCATCGTTGGAAAAATACTTATGTCCTTTACTCAGATGATTCCTAACAAATGAAGGGAAATGAGGTGGAGATCCATCCTGCATAAACAACATTTTATTTCTTAGGTACAGTTAGTGATAGACTATCCAAAATATCACTAAAAGTATTTTGCAAAAAAAAAATCTTCATTCAAATTTGAAGGCAGAACATAGCAGTAGTTGGTCGCCTATAATGCCACACCAAATATTCAATTTAAACTCATGCTGTCAATGTCTTTCTTTCAGAGCATGCGGATTTCATTCTTGTCAATAATGGCTTTATCGCAAATTAAATACCCCTCGTCTGGTAAAAGTCGCTTCATCGGTGAACATAAATTCTTAATAAAATGTCGTCCATCAATATGCTTGTTAAGAATACGTCGGCAGAACTGTAACCGTCGTGGGAGATCTCTTGGAAGCAAATTTTGAACAAGAGTGAAGTGATACTCTGAACTGTCCAATTGCGTTTTTCTCGAAAACGAATAAGAATATCGTGTTTGAACCAATATTACGTAGAAAGTATGTTTATGTCATATTTCCAATAAAAAATCACCAAAAAGTTTCGTCAAAAAAGTTACCAGTTAATTTCATCATCAGAAATCCTTCACGAGACTCCTACCAGTGCTGATGTACACTAGGGGCAGTCGGGACTAGTGCCCAGGGCGACAAATTTTCAAGGGAATTATGAATTTGAGTAAAATTTCAGTGATTAGATGGGGCGGCATTTTCTTCAGTGCCCAGTGGCGGCAATAAGTTTAAATCCGGCCCTGGCTCCCCCTGTAACAAAATGTCAAATAATGCATAAAATAATATTGCCTGTATTAAATTATGCCTCTGTGCCGATTTTAATAACAATCGATTAAAATACTGAGAAATTATTAGCAAAAAAATTCAACTTCAACGCCCTTTATCGGTTTCCACAGCAATATTTTTTAGAAGTATATTTGGTCAGCCTATGCCCCAATAGTTATGAATCATCCTGTACATTCAAATACATGTTAAGTAAAACTACTACTACTAACTAAGACGTAATTACTTAATTGGAACACATAATTATGAGATACAAGTCGTAATTTTTCAATTTCGAGCTACGAACTTGTTATGTTAACTTACTAAGACAAGATACGAGGTTTGCCCTTTATATTTTGCATATATAGAGCTATCTGGAATTCAGAATCTACGTCTTAGAGGTGGATTAGATTATTTATGTTGTTAAAATTTTAAACACGCATTCAGACGAGCATGACAAAATAATGTTGCTTTAATATCGTAATTGGACAATTCAACTTCATTTCTCGATTGCAGTTAATGTTCACTGTCAAATTAGTGTTATTCTACATAACCTTGATACCAAGCTACTGAAAAATGATAATTGTGTTTTCGAAACAGTAATAATATTGATAGAATATGGAAAAAAATAAAAATTGCAATGATTCTATTCCACCATGCTGTTATAATTATTTTTGTATCATAATACGGTGCAATTATACCTAAATCACAACATCCTAAGTGGAAATTTGCCTCCATTTGCAAATTGTTTTATTTAATTGATATGCAGAAGGAAAACAGATAGAATGATTTAAAAATCAGTGCTCTCATGCCTCCTAAAAAACTTGGTGCTAAAGGAAAAATGATCCATAGTCAAGGATGACAGATCCTAATTTTGTGTTAACCTAGAAAATGTGAAAACGTTACGCTACTGACTTAAAGTCGAATGTCAATTTTACAATATCGCACTGGTATTGACAACAAGCTCGCATACGACTTCACGTGG
The DNA here is from genome assembly GCA_910591685.1 of Galerucella tenella. NCBI lineage: Eukaryota > Metazoa > Arthropoda > Insecta > Coleoptera > Chrysomelidae > Galerucella > Galerucella tenella. Next base: position 16,037 of record CAJUYH010000944.1, on the reverse strand, counting down.
CTTCTTCTTATGTGAAACGGACTCTACCTCATATGGTCCAATCAATAAATAAATTTCATGATAATCCATATAGAAAACGGACTGTGCATCATGTGATAGTATATTATTTAACAAGCGTGTAATGATGGCTAATACTCATTACATGAAAGTAGAATACTATACTTTTTCTATGACTAAGTGTTCACCATTCAATTCAAACAGACGAGATACTTACCTAGAAAATATTGTATCGAAGAAACAAATTTTAATGGTTTCTGTCGAACAATTTAATTTTGAAAGCTAATTAAGACTCATTTATGGAGAAATTTGTGCAGCTGGAAATATTTATAGAGGGGTGGAGGAAGTGGAATCAATTTTGGGATTCAAGTATTTTTTGAAGTAGTGTAGGTATCATTGACGATGTTCATATACCACAGATAACATACTTATAGATGGGAAGCTTACCTGTGGCGCCATCTATTTGTACGGATGGCGCCGTCTTGAGAGTCCCGTCAGTAGCTTTAACACAAATCAGAAAAAGAAGATTCCTGTAATTTTACAGTTTTTGGCGGCACATTCAAAATTACTGTAATTTTTCTTTTGTTGCAATATGGCATTTATCAACATTAGATTGATATTACAATAATATTTGATGTGAGAAAAATAAAGCAATAATCATCAAGTTTATACAGTGTGGAAACCACTTATGGAATAAAATTCTTTATGTCATTATTTTAGAAAATTATAAAAAATGCCGAGACACATCAACTTTTCAATTGAGTTGTGCGTTATGTAAATATAAATTTAAATGTACAAGGTGATTCACGCAAGTATGCCATAGTCGGTGTTGGTTTTTTTTAATGAAACACCCTACATATTTGCATATTTTTGAAATCCTCTTAATGAACCGATTCCAACAAACTAAATAATGTATGGTCAATTATAAATTATACAGGGTGAAATTTTTATTTTTACAGTTATTAAACACATACATAAAATACCTGATTTATTTGATTTTAATACATCAAAATAAATGCTCAAAATGTTCTCCACCTAGTTGTTGGCAATAGCACAGTCTCCTATAGAACTCCTCCTTAACTTTGTTCAAAGTTTGAGGTGAAATATTCCGTATTTCTGTAGTTATCCTGTGAGCTCTACAATGCTAGTTGGTTTTGTTGCATATATTTTGTTCTTGAGATAACCCCACAGAAAAAAATCTAATAACGGCGTGAAGTCTGGCGATCTAGCTGGTCACTCAATAGTACCCCTTCGTCCAATCCATTTATTGGGGAAGATTTCATCTAAATAAGTTCTTACCATTAAAGCATAATGGGGTGTTGCCCCGTCTTGCTGGAACCAAACATTTTCACTCGGTAAGCTAGGATGTATTGCGTTGGGATATGTTTGCCAACGCAGGTATAACTCCATTTCTGAGCATATTTAAATATTTTTCAGCTGTCAAATTTCCATCTATAAATATAGGACCAATAATATAGTCGCCTATACCGGCCCAAACGTTCACCTTTTGAGGGTACTGAGTATGTGTCTCACGTATCCAATTAGGATTATCTGCTGACCAATATCTACAGTTTTGTCGGTTTACCTCTCCATTCAATGTGAATGTTGATTCGTCAGAAAAAATAATGGTACCAAGAGCTATCTCATTTCTGTTCATCTTATTCATCAATCTTTCGCGGAAATCCATTCTACGATCCTGCACAAAAGTTAATTTGTCGGGATGAAGTTTTTTTTTATGAAGACATCTTGGACATTATTTCCACGGGCAATTTGACGTGTACTTGAAGTTTGATTCTCTTCGACACTTAACAAAATATCCACTTTCACATCATCTTCAACGAAGTGTGGTTTTCTTTTCAATGGTTTGACATGTCCAAGTTCTCTGAATTGTGCATGAATTTTAGACACAGTACTTTGTGAAATATTAGGCAATTAGGGATACCTGTGATTAAATAAGTTTGCCACTTCAACTTGACTTCTGCAGTTATCCCCGTACCCGATCATCATTAAAATCTCAATGCGGTGAGTCTCAGTTAAATATTTCATTGTTATGTCGACAAGCAAAGAGTGTTTAACAAAGATTTTACTTTCTCAGTATAAACTGTCAATACATCAACAACTGACAGAATAGAAAACAATCCACATTATTTACCGATTTTGTCTAATTATTGGCGTTTTTAGGTATTTATGATCAAATTCATGGGCGTAGCAGGTTTTGTTCAATATACAAATACGTCTAATAATTAGTTAGTTTAGATTTTTAATAAATCCATATTTAGCTAATTTAAAAAAGTACCAATATTTCAAGTGTAATCAATTATTAATTTTAAAATTTCACCCTGTATAATTCATAATTGACCATACATTATAGTTTGTTGGAATCGGTTCATTAAAAGAATTTCAAAAATATGCAAATATACAGGGTGTTTCCTTAAAAAAAAACACCGACTATGGCATACTTGCGTGAATCACCCTGTACATTCAAATTTATGTTTACATAACGCAAAACTCAATTCAAAAGTTGATGTGTCTCGGCATTTTTTATAATTTTCTGAAATAATGACATAAAGAATTTTATTCCATAAGTGGTTTCCACACTGTATATTCCATTTAAAGGAGATGTCTCCCAGTGACCTGTCCACCTTCCTGAGAAGGACAGGATGGACAATGACCTAGGAGGACAACTCCTCGGGAGGATGTACAATGGGTCACATGTGGCCTAAGTGCTGTGAGCCAACACACTCACCCTCCCTACTCTACAGATACAGATACAGATATTCCATTTAATACAAAAAAGTGTACAATAAATAAAACAGATAATTTAATGACAAACATGAAGAAAAATAAATGTTACAAGCTCAACAACAATGCAATAAACTGTGTGAAAATACTTTAACTGAACTTCTATCCAGCCAAACTTAACGTTCTTCTTTATAGCTGGGAAGCTCAGAGCTGTATATAAGAATAACCACTTCAATATTCTGTCACTTTTTATTGAATAAAACATGTTTTTTCATAAAAATAAAGCTTACCGGGTGCACATCACATTACAGTCTTTCACAATAGGTACATATTCTCGACATTGTTTCTTAAAATAAAAGTCCCACTATGAACAATAAAAACCAACTACAAACTCAACACACCCTCAAATAAGCGAAATGGTTTTTAAAAACAAAAACTGGACTAATTCACGACTAACTCAAGATACACGCCGTAAAATGTTGGTCTGCCGTTGTTAGGTTAGAATATCAGCGCTGAAATATGTTGAAGTATCTAAAACTATCACTAACGGAGCTACAGTTCTTATTCTGGTTCCTCATTAAATTAGCAATTTTAGTACTGACAGGACTCTCAAGGTAGCGGCACCCTTGCACGTTCAGAGCGCTTCTACTCTTAGACCTCTGATTCGAAGATAAAGGTCCAATTTAGTTCACAATTGTTTGTGCCATATCCATCTTGTTCTTCAAAGAATCGTCAATATAACCTTCTGAAACCGATGATGATTTCCTTGCCGTTTTAATGATGTTTTTTTTAATTCGGTTATTTAACGTCGGTCTATTTCTGCGACTAAGGCTAATCACCGGCGCCGGGAGCACTCTACCCCTAACCGGAAATTTTGGCGAACTCACTAGTTTTCCAACCAGTGGTAGCGTTCTTTAACGAGCCCAACATCCATGGACTCGGTCCCGAAAGACGGCATATCTACATTATACGTCTTGCACATTGGTATAACGCCTGCGAGCTATGATCACAAAACATTAACAGTCCGTAGGTTGATGTTTTGTGGCTGTGATGTGCTACTCCGCTGTCGGCAGTACGGGCCCTATATGATGGTTTTCCCTGGCATGGTCACCCATCCAAGTACTAGCCACGTTCGACACTGCTTGACTGTAATTATCATCATTATCATTAGGTTAAATCACCCCCCGCGTCAACTAAAATAGTGGCAGATGATCTTCGAAATGTATGTCCTGTATATAATTCTGCGTTTAGATGATTCAGAAAAAGTGCTATCTGCTTTCCCATTGCTCCAAATTTATTGATTCCAGTTTTGTACATTTGAGTACCATTATTCGGCCGCGGCTCTATGTACTTTTTACAAAAAGAATAGAAACGATCGGTGACTGTGAATTTTCTGCTGATTTTCGTCTTTGTATTCTGTATTTACAATTTATAGTCTAAGAGCTGGCTACAAATAAAACAATGTATAAGGTACATGGTACATGACTAGCTGGATAAGTTCGATTAAAGTTCTCAAACACTAAGCACCCAGTCTGTCTGTGTGGTTAAGAAGATTAAGTACGTAATAGCCGATCAAAATCGATAATTTTTGAAAGAAAAAAAATTATAAGACTCACGGATAAAAGTTGTGTCAATATGTAGGATTTGTTGTTAGGAAATGTGTAAATTATTGGCAGACATTTTCATGGAAGTAAAATGGTCGGCAGACGGCAACAAAGTGGTGTTTTTTTTGTGAAAAAAAAATGATAAGCCTTATGATTAAAAGTTACACCAAATAATGATTTAACATTAATTAAAACTAAATCCAAAATGCCAGACAAAAAAACGAATGATAACACCGAGGCAGACGCCGATGAACATCGTTTGAGGTTTTATAAATTATTCAATTTTCAATGAAAACAATTTAGAGAGGGATCATTTGCTAGCTAAGAGCATGCTCTTTCTAATGGTGTAAGTTGAAACATTGAAAATAATTAATATAACCATAAATAATTTAAGTACAAAATATACTCTTTAAATCTAAATTAGTCAAATTTAACTGATTCTCTGTTGCTGACTTTCAGCTTTGAAAATTAGTGAATATTCACTAATTTAATAGTTAAATAATAAAAAACAAAAACTAATAGTCAAAATTATATGACTATTTGAAAAAGTGAAATTTCTACTTAAGAATAGTTAAATTTATCCTGGAAAATAGTGGAATATTCACTTTTTAAAGGTTGAATGATATTAAATTATAGTAAAACCTAGGATTCAACTGAATTACAGTTGAATAATTTACTAATTTTTTTTCGAATATCGTACATATACAACGCATAATATCAAATATCAATGAGCCTTTCCAAAAAAAGAAATTACAAAATTTAGAAGCTTCATCAATGCCTCCTTGTGAAGCTGAATTACTACCACAACTTCTTAGGGCATTATACATCGCAAGACTATGGACCCACGCTCACAAAAAAATACCGACTCACATGCAACCTGAAAACCTTGGATGGGTAAAAACAGATGAAAAATATGAATTCATGTGGTTCACAGGACCTCAGGTACCACCCATTGTGAAAGATGTTATTATTGATCAAGAACAGGATGAAGGTGAGAATATTTTGTGATTCTTTTAAATCTATATTTTTTGTATTCGTGTTTTATGTTTCATTTTCAATTGTTTTTTTCAGAATCCAACGACGTGGAGTCAGAAAGTTACATTGATTGCTAAAGTGAAAATGACATGGAGTATGATGATTCAGACACGTGAAGCGAGACCAATTAAATCAGCATTTTTTTAAAAATATTTGCTAATAACATAAATATCTTAATTATCTACATGTCTGAGCATTTCGTATGATTATTATATTTTATACTCAAATTGTTCATGGTTATTAATTATTTTTAATGTTTTAATTTACACCATTAGAAAGAGCATGCTTTTAGCTAGAAAATGATCCCTCTCTAAATTGTTTTCATTGAAAATTCAATAATTTATAAAACCTCAAACAGCGGGTGAAGCGCGGCGTCTTAAGCGTGAAGCGCGCTCGGGACCACGATGTTCATCGGCGTCTGCCTCGGTGTTATCATTCGTGTTTTTGTCTGCCATTTTGGATTTAGTTTTAATTAATGTTCAATAATTATTTGGCGTAACTTTTAATCATGAGGCTTATCATTTTTTTTTTCACAAAAAAAAACACCACTTTGTTGCCGTCTGCCGACCATTTTACTTCCATGAAAATGTCTGCCAATAATTTACACATTTCCTAACAACAAATCCTACATATTGACACAACTTTTATCCGTGAGTCTTATAATTTTTTTTCTTTCAAAAATTATCGATTTTGATCGGCTATTACGTACTTAATCTTCCTAACCACGCAGACAGACTGGGTGCTTAGTGTTTGAGAACTTTAATCGAACTTATCCAGCTAGTCAAATATCATGTACATTATACATTGTTTTTTCTGTAGCCAGCTCTCCGTCTATTACTTTCACGTCTACGAGTATGCAAAGGAAACGGTCTCCTTCTATGAATAATGAAAATGACGTCAACTGATATTATTTTCGACAACTATTTCTTAGCAAACAAGAGAGATAACCTTTGACCCAACAACAGTGTAACATATTTTTTTAAATCATGCACACATGTATTCGACTTGATAGGAATAAAACTCCATAATAATCAAAATAATATTCGTATCGGGGTATACGTCAAAGATTTTTTTCTTTTAATAAGTTTTAACTATAAATTCTCAAACATTTTGTGAATTCAAGTGAATCAAGTACCATGGCTACGGCTACCACACCAACCACAATTATCATAATCACGGAAGATAAAATTCACGTTTTGCTGGTGATGGAGTTATTCCAGTAAGTTTTTTTTAAATATTTTCTTGTGCTAATGATAATATTTCTCTCATTTGAAGTTTAACAATATCTATTGAAATTTTGCTTAAAGTGTTGAATATCTTTTTATTATAGATATGGTGTGATGGAAATGTCAATAAAGGGGGATAAGGTGTTTATTTCCTTATCATATTCACCAAAATCTCAAACGCTGAAAAAAGTAACCTTCCAATTCGTTATATGAGAACGAAATTAGGAGAGGATGAAGATTTCAAAGTTTTTGAAAGTATAATTAAAAGGTACAAATTCAACCTATTAGATGAAGAATTTGAAAATTTAGATAGGCAATTGGGAGGTCAACCGGGTACTTCTAAGAGGTATTTAGAAGTACCAAAAATTTATAAAATTGATGATGATGATGATGATGATGATGATGATGATAGCGATGAACAACAACCCCCACAGAAAAGACAAAAAGGAGAAGAAGCAGCTGCACCGCCAACGTCACATCCTCCTCCTCCTCCTACTCCTCAGGATTATGATATTGATGAGTTTGGATTTGACGTTTGCAGTCAAAAATTTTAGTTAGTAAAATAAAATAAAAATGTGTAGTATATCAGGTTTTTTATTCCACCTAAGATATTTAAATCTAACAAAAGCTATTTTTTCTATTACAATAATGGAACCAAAAATTAATAAAATGAACATTTTCTAGAGCACATTCATAGTTCTTATTATTTAAATGTTCACTACACTGATGAGACTTGAATATGTTTTTGCATTGTTCAATTGAAAAGATTTTATCCAACACAATAACTTTGTTATAAAGAAACATTTTTAAATAATCTTGGATCTGACAATTTGCAACGTATACACATTGATCCAACACATAAGTTTGAATAAATTTTGAAATTTCTTCATATTTGATCTCATTATCGTCAGTCCAGGATGACCATGACAAACAATGTACATCTTTACATTTATTTAATTGAGTTTTGCACACCATGACTTCACTGAATGGTAATTTAACAAACTTGTGAACATATTCATTTGTTATGATATTGAATATTGCAATTTCTCGACATAAAAATACTCCTTGCTCTTCAAATGAGAAACCTTTTACATCAATAATAAACATGGTAGATTATGATGTTTGCACTACAAAGGTTGTTGCAGAAAATGATTTTTAATCAGTGTTTTTTTCTATTTATATTATATTTTTCCCAACAATCCAACTGTTATGTGTATCATCAAAACCCAACCATTTTACAAATAGTCGAGCGGATAAAGCACAAAAAAGGCTCAAAGTTCGGAATTTTTTCCCTAAAGACGGATCGGAATGCGGTTTTTTGCATTCGCTTCGGAAAATTATTTGTAAAAAATGTACCTACTTTGTTCCCATTACAAATTGGGAATTGCATCGCTGCAGTCAAAAATGAATGCTAAAAATTAATCTTTTGGGAGGCCTCTGTAAATAAGAGTCAGAACTGGCTCAAATCGGTTACCCGGGGGTTTTCGAGGTCGCTGATGACGATTATGATGTTGAAATTGACCCCCCGGACACCTGGGTCTCAAGAACGCCGATGAACCTCGTCTCCGTGGGACTCTCCAAGAAATCACGAGGGGAACGAAAAAAACTCCGCGCCTGGGGGTTTTTCGGGCGGCTGAATTCAAATATGGCATTGGCGAACACCCCCCGGATAACTGGTGCCCCCGAACCTCCACCTGGACATCATCCCCGAGAACTTTCTTGACAATATCGACAAAAACAGCCCGGAAATTATTGGATGCGTGTTTTTTGAGGCGCGAAATCACGATTTCACGTCGAAAACGACATTTCCACCACCTGGTGCACCGCAACCTGCGCTTGAATATCGTCTCCGAGGGTTTTCCAAACAAAATCGAAAAAGGTGAACCGACAATCGTTATAAGGGGTTTTTTGGGCCGCTTAATCAAAATTTTGCGCGGGAAACGACTCCCTGAACAACTGGTGCGCTGTACCCTGGCCTCGAACGACCCAAAAACCCCTTATAACGATTTTCGGTCCACCTTTTTCGATTTTATTTGGAAAACCCTCGGAGACGATGTTCAAGCGAAGGTTCCGGTACACCAGGTGGTGGAAGGGTCGTTTTCGACGTGAAATTGTGATTTCGCGTCTCAAAAAACACGCCTCCAATAATTTCCGGGCTGTTTTTGTCGATATTGTCAAGAAAGTTCTCGGGGATGATGTCCAGGTCGAGGTTCGGGGGCACCAGGTGTCCGGAGTGTGTTCGCCGATGCCATATTTGAATTCAGCCGCCCGAAAAACCCCCGGGCGCGGTGTTTTTTTCGTTCCCCCCGTGATTTCTTGGAGAGTCCCACGGAGACGAGGTTCATCGGCGTTCCTGAGCTCCAGGTGTCTGAGGGGTCAATTTCAACATCATAATCGTGATCAGCGACCTCGAAAACTCCCGGGTACCCGATTTGAGCCAGATCTGACTCTTATTTACAGAAGCCTCCCAAAAGATGCATTTTTGGCATGCATTTTTGACTGCAGCGAAGCAATTCCGATTTGTAATGGGAACAAAGTAGGTACATTTTTTACAAATAATTTTCCGAAGCGAATTCATAAAACCGCATTCCGATCCGTCTTTAGGGAAAATATTCCGAACTTTTTTGCTTTATCCGCTCGACTAAAATGCTTTATCACCTTTGAAGCGCAGTACTTTTTCTACAAGATAAACGTCCGAATGTTTGACTCGTTGTAATTGTTCATTATAAAATCCACCGAGGATATTTTCATTTTTATAATCCTTTAAAAAATATATAATAGGATTGGTTAGATTGACTTGACGTATAGTGAAAATTTCAGTGGACCAATTTGGTAAATATTTTTTATCAAAGACTTTTCGAATTTTTGAAATACGAACGTTATCACCAACTTTAAATTTTTGAACTTGTAAATCTACCCTTTTTATTCTATAGTACATATACAGTTTTCAATAATTTTTTCGCATGTTTTTTCTTAATGTCTACAGGTTTCATCTTTGTCGTACTATGTATTGTGTTGTTGTATTGGTTTACAATGTTTTGTAAAATACTTATCCATTTATAGTTACCGTTGAAGCTAAATTCTTTCCATATTTTTGTTTTTATTGTTCGTATGACTCTTTCAGCCATCGATGCTTTTTTCTCGCTGTAAACACTATAATGATTGATGTTATACTGTTGTGTTGATGCCCTAACTAATGGATTGAAAAATTCTGTTCCCATATCGGTTTGTAAATTTGTTGGTGGTGTTTGTTTTAATATTCCTTTTATTGCGTTAGCGACTTCAGGTCCTGATTTATTTTTCAATGGTAGAGCCCACAAAATTTTTGTAAAATAATTTATAACAACCCGTATATATTTATATCCATCATTTTCATTGAAATTTATTCTACTTGGTTTATGAAGTTCATTGATGACGTCACGTTTAACATTTTCCGACATATTCAAGCATCAACAATTATCTTTGTTTCCTTCAATTCCTCAATGATGGAATTTATTTCGTTTGAATGTCCACTGTGACCTGCTACTTGTGAAGCTATCAATAACCGCAACCGGTCTACTAATTCATTTAGGTCATCCCAATGTACATAATCAATTTTATTGTCATTTGCTTCCATAAACATTCCTTTGCCTTCAGTGATAGGTGCAATAATTTTTTTGTATTTTTCTAGAGCATCCGATACAACGTTACTATAATCTACTTCATTAGAATTTTGCTGCTCTCTTGCAAAAACAAGTCCAGTTTTGCGATGTTCTCTGGATAGAAGTGGAGATAGGGCAGTCCAACTTAGATAATTACAATTACATTAGTTACAGCTAAAGCAATACAATTAATTTACCGAGAAAGTCCATTTCTTCCACTATTTTAATCTTTTCCATCACTTTTTTTCAAAGCAATTATTTACCGTGAATTTTTTGTTGTAGATCATCAATATTTGAAAAAATGTCTGAAGAACTCGTTGGCGTTGAATCAATGCTAAGCCATGTTGGTGATTTTGGTATGGCTCAAATCATATTGATGCTCCTATTTAGTTTTATAAATATGTTATCAGCATTTCATTATTTTGGCCAGACTTTCATCAGTGTCGTACCAATATTTAATTGCAATTATCAATGTGAACCTAACGAGTATTTTAGTGAAGGCAGCTGTAATATAATTACAGTGTCTGATAATTTTACGGTAACCAGACCATGTGGATATGGATTTAATTATAGTGATGGAAATACATATGGTTATACTGGAGTAATACAAGAAGTTAGTAATACCTCAATTATTCTACATCTTTCTTTATCGATGAATTGCTTCCAAAGTAAAGCACCCCGCACAAATCTCATGCAAAATTGGTCACAGCCGAATCATCGGAAAATTAAGTATAATGTAATCTAAGATATCCTGATCAAAAGCCTCCAATGGCCGAAAGAGATTTAATAGATAGTTCTTGAGATACAGCGTGACGAAAATACGGAAAACAGGTTAATCCACTTAATTAGCTGATGAACAGTTTGGCTATTATAATATTTCCAAGAATTGAAGATAATCGTTATAATTATATAAATTGTTCGAATAGAAAGTTTTAACGATATTTATACAGAGTCATTCCTTTTTTCGAATATACAGTGTGACCCATCTTGTTTGGAAGCATCCCCGTAAAATCCCCATTTTCAACCGATTTTGTTCCAATTTTTTTGTTAGATTCAGTATCAAAAACAGTATTTTGGCACAAATTTTCATAGCTTAATTAATATTTTCAATGTTAATTTTTCTTCGCCAAAAAAGACAATAGTGCATTAGGCAATTTTTTCTCAAATATAACTATACCACTGGATCAGAACTATACAAAATATTATGAAAACATTTTTATCAACGACAAAGTTATTACAACATGAATTTGGAAAAAGTGGTATTCTCAGTAACATTTTACGTAGAATGTAGAAAATTTTTGAAAATGTCAGAATGGTAAACAAAAACAAGGACTCAAACACATTGCACAGTAAAAATTCGAAGTCGATAACTTAACCCGTTCTATAGTTATGGCTTCTGAAAGTAATGTAAAATTGTGCTTAATAATTTCATTTATTAACGAAATGAAATCAACGAGTCGCGAGTAGGCTTTGATTTTGAAATTTTATTTATGTCAGTCAGTAACATTTGTATGAAATAGTAAGTACTAAATGTTCCAAATATTCATTTATTCAACTATTTAACTATTCAAGACAAAGCTGAAATTGTACTTTTTGTGGTTACAATGACAGAAGTGAACGAGAAGTAATAGAAATAGTTAATAGGAGACATCCAGATCGCCGTATTTGCTGCTTTAATGACCGTATTGTCATGGACTACTTTGCCAACCATCCAAATTATAAAGCACAATTTTACATTACTTCCAGAAGCTATAACTCCAGAACAGGTTAAGTTATCGGTTTCGAATTTCCACTGTGCAATATGTTTGAATCCTAGTTTTTGTTTACCATGTTGCCATTCCAAAAATTTGTCTACATTCTACGTAAAATATTACTGAAAATACCACTTTTTCCAAATTCATGTTGTAATACTAATAACTTTGTCGTTTATGAAAAAATTTTTCATAAAATTTTGGTAGTTTACATTTGTGATGATTTTGAATCCAGTGGTATAGTCATATTTGAGAAAAAAAATTGCCTAATGTACTTTTGTCTTTTTTGGCAAAGAAAAATTAACATAGAGGGCCTTGAAAATAGTAATTAAGCTTTGAGAATTTGTGCCAAAATACTGTTTTTGATACTGAATCTACCAAAAAAATTTCAAACAAAATCGGTTGAGAAATGCGGATTTTACAGGGGTGCTTCCAAACAAAATGGGTCACACTGTATAACAAATCTCATGTGCAACGCACATGGCACGCAGGATGTTCTTCAATAATATTAAAATAAGACAGTTGAAAATTTAGTCAGTAAGTTTGAATTCTGCCACTTAAGAGGTATCCTATTTCATTTTGACGCATGCAAAATTCATCCTACCCTAATTTTACATATAATATACAAAAGTAGTCCCCTATTAACTTTAAAATGAGATGCGCTATCGAAATACGACCAAGACAGGGTGGAACTATGTCAAAAATACTACTTCGATGGCGTCGGGACGCGTACGGAATCAGAAAAGTCGTATGGAGTAAGAGACATCATAGTTCAAGGTATTTGCAACCTTACATTCATGTTTTGTTGTTTAACCTCAAACCATTTATAAAAAAATCATGGGGGTATGTAGGTATTTTGAGATGACATTGACTGAGACCTGAAATATCCATTGTGTCCCCTCACCTCTTCTCAGTTTCTGAAAAGAGTCTCAGACACTAGTAGCTCCTTTAGTCCTATTTCCCGGAAGAACTTTAGGATATCTGCAGGCTTCAGCTTAGGTCAATGTTCCTGTTCTATCCAGTAATCTCCCAGGTGCTGTTCTCTAGGATTCTAAATTGCTATGCAACTCGAAAGTGGGTGGAAGTTTCTTCTTCCATGACACAAAATGTACATTTTTCTTCCTACATTATTTTGAGCTATTTCAATTGCCCATTCAGGCAACAATGACCCGTTAGGATTTTCGTTAAAACTCTTATCACAGTTTTACTTTGACTTGTGTATTCATTCGATCTTAACAGGTTGTAGTCACCCAGAAGAATCTTTGATTATCTAATCCCTACTAGATTTTTCTATAGGTCAGATTTTCTTTTTTTTTTCGCTTCATCTATTCCTCTCATTATTATATTGGAGCTGATTCCTAAAAAGGTTCAGGCCCCCAAAAAGGTATTTCAGTCCCCCTCTTTGCTAATTTATCTGCTATTTCATTACCCTCTATTCCAGTGTGTCCTGGAGTCCACAGTAATATTGTTCTCGCTCATTGAGCTTGTCTATGCATTCCCACACTATTTTGGAACTAATTACACCAGCACAGCTCAGTGCTTTAATGGCTGCTTGATTATCCGATATTATTATGATAATCCTTTGCCTTCTGTATCCTTTATCAATATTGAGCTGGGCGCATTTTCTCATGACGTGAATTTCCGCTTGAAAGATACTTGGTGCTTTTCCCAAGCTTTCAAAGTGTTCGGTTCCTAGCCCATACACTCCTATCCCAGGTTCTTCGATTGATTTTGAGTGTACCATTGAATGGTATTCTCTCTATTGTATTATTTGTATTTCATTTCTTCTTGTTGCTTAACTCCATAACAACTTTCATTGAAAAGTTATACTTTTTCATCATACATGTCTCATATATGATCTGATTTCCAAGAAGTAAGAAGGTGATTTCTTCTCATTGATTTTCTCTCTAAGTACTTAGTCTGTATCTTGTTCTTTCTGCCACATTTTCCACCACCATATTTAGTGGTGTGAGGTTGAGACTCACTTCCAAGGCTACCGTTGGGCATGTTCTTATTGCTCCTGTAATGTATATACAGGCTAATCTTTGACTTTTGGAGGGTAAGAAAATAACCTTTCAATTTTTTTGTACACTAGTGAAGTGGGAGCCTCATCTATTCAATTCCTTAATTTTTGTACATTTCACCTGCCCCCTCTCATTCAACAAATATGCCTGTATTATTCTTATAATTATTATTCCAGTGTTCTTATTATTATGGTTATAATTGATTCAGTTTCCCTTGTATTATTGTTACAATTTCAGTATTTTTTGTTAGTAGTAAGAATGTGAGTACCCCTAGCTTCGATATTAGCTAATCTATGTATATATGAACTGACTTGTAAAGGTTGACGGGTCGTTGTTATTAAACACTTAGTAAAAGTCACTTATATCTTTATTAAACAACTAAATTATTCTAAGTACAAATTACGTTGATCTATCGGTATAGAACCGACCTCGTTGAAGTTTATTGTATTAATCTAATTATAAATATATTTGTACCCGTCTCATCAAAATGTCCAAAACTATGTTTATATTTTTATTCAAGCTTACTAATACTTTTATATCATTGCTGATAGACATATTTATAAAAGTACTAATTAAGCTATTTCGTCAATGACCTAATACATTATACGAGGGGCATTACATCCCTCCCCCTAGGGAGAATGGTTTCAGGGTTGGCCAGCCCATTTATCTAAGGGAATTTTCAAACGCGTAATAGTTTGGCTTTGATGGATCGTTACTTCCTGTTACCACAATAGTAATAATAAAATAATGATAATAAGAAAAATAATAATAATAATAATAATAATAATGTAACTTCCGAGCCTAATCCCATTTGCGTTTACACACGCTCGGGATAGGTGAACATTACCAGCAAGTGCTGAGCAAGTGCATACTTGGAATGATAATAATAATAATATGAATTGTACCTGTGGGGCGCCTCCACTAGGTATTTATTTTAATATCAATCTATGCAAATACTACCTTGGTACATAAATAACTGTAACTGTAAACATCGAGTTGATGTTTCAACACAAAGTCTAATTATATCCTACCTATACATTGGAAGACCATCTATAAGTAATTTATTATAGTTTTGAATAAAGTCACGTACCTATAATACTCGTGTCTATGTTTATTAAGTAATCTAAATATATTTTTATTTAATTATTAAGGGCCGGTTTTACAAGAGAGATTTATACTAGGTATAGCTATTCTGGGTATAAAGTTATACCAAAATTTATACCTAGAATAAAACTAGTTGGTTTTACGATGCTTTTTACACCGGTATAGCAATTCTTACTCCAAGAATTGCTATACCGGTGTAAAAAAGCATCGAAAAAACCAACCAGTTTTAAACTAGGTATAATTTCTGGTATAACTTTATACCCAGAATAACTATACCTAGTATAAATCTCTCTTGTAAAACCGGCCCTAAGTCAGCTAACTGTTGAAATTAGTACAATGATCTACAGGGTGTCTACAGACTTATTAACGATCCTTCTGGAATATATTGTTTTAGAACGTCCGTCAAAATAAAATACTACTAAAGTGGTAAAATTTTATTCTACTGATTAATTAACTCCAATGTTAAAATTTCATATACCTGGAAATGTTATTGTCACTTTGACATCGATAAAAAAGGTGCATCCCATTTTATCGGACAATTTAATTCATGTATAAAAAATCGCATATGCCACAGTGCAATTGTCACTTTGACAGCGGCAAAAGTTAGCTTTAACTTTCACAGCTACAAATACACTAGTGGTTTTTTCACTCATTCATTTGTTTATCAATATCACTGTTCCTAGTATGAATTTCAATAACTGCGTTTTTAATAATTGTACATTAAAATAAAAATGTGTTTATTTTTAATGTTTCATGAATAAAGTTTGCATTGATATGTTCCCAAATTCCTCATTCATTAAATTGTCCTGCCGAATTACACTCGAGGTTTGTATTGATATTGGGTAAATTTGTGTTGTTCAAATTCTAAACTGTTTCCTTTAGCAATTTGACTCGAATAACTGTAAACCTAAAA